>JANHGN010012773.1:2013-44826 GCA_024605025.1 Megaceryle maxima
GGTGGTTTTGTTTTTTTTTGTGGTTTTTTTTTTTTGTTTGGGTTTTTTTTTTTTTTTTTTTTTTTTTTTGTTTTTTTGTTTTTTTTGGTGTTTTTTTTTTTGTTTGTTTGGTTTGGTTTGGTTTTTAACAGATGTAGCTTGAAAAGCTTTGAAACCAGTGAGGACAATAATAAAATGTATTTTTATAAACATATTTGAAGACCAAAGTCATTACGCTATCATTAATAAAGTCTTGTTATGCAGTTAACTACATGGTGTATTACCAGCTAGTGTTAGCTAGGGAACTTTCACTTTACTGCATATTCTAGCTTTTTGTGCAAGAACTGCTTAATTTGGAGCTTCAGAATTGAATTAGTAAAGGGGTTGTATTGCCAATATTAGATTTCTGAAGAGGCCAACAATAAAACACAGGCAAGCTATCAGCAAGGGAAGGGGATGCATGGAGAGAAATCTCCCCACTGTGCTTTCTTGCATAGCTCCCAGGAGTCAGTGAATTACAGGCTTCCTGAGCACGCAGATGACTATTGTCAGTTATCTTGTTGTTGTAAAGTTGTCTTAACACCTTTTTGAACCCTTTCCTGCTTTTTGCTTCCAGTGAGTTGTGGTAATCAGTTCCACAGTCAAATTACTTAGGAAAAAAAAAAGAAAGTCCAGACTTCCTTTCGTTGCTTTAAATGTATTGTCAGATTATTTCATTGTGTAATGTGAGAAAGAATGGCTTCCTTATGAGGGAAAAAAAATACAGATTAAGATGAAAGATACAGGTAAAGTGAACTATTACACATCTGTGTTTCTCATCTATTCTTTATATCTCTTCCATTTCCACTAAATGATACAGAGATGGGAAGACCACAACTGCTGGTTGTATTCAGATGTGGGTAGTGCTGGGGTTTGTGAAGTTTCATGAAAATAGTTTCTACTCCGATGTCAGTACTTTTTCCTAAAATTCCTCACATTCTGCTTGACTTCTTACTGTGGCTAAGCATTGAACCTGTAGTTCAAGGAAAATATCTGCAAGTCCAGATCTATTTTCTGAGTGGAGATAACCACTTTAGAGACTATGACTCAATATTTTAGCAATGTTCCTTAAGTGCATTATTTAATGTTTATTGACATGGGATTTCAAATCTCAATTTATCTATTATAAGAGTATTTTTCCACAACTGTGTTCAGCCATTTAAGGATTGACTATCCTGAAGAAAATTTTGTCTTTTCCTTTAAATCCTTTCAAGCTTATCTGTGATTAATTCTACTCTGTACACTTCATAGTGATGAAACCCTCTAGTAAAGATCTATCAGTCTGGTTTCAAATGGTCGCATGGTTAAAAAAAAGTAAAGGTGTGTCAGATGGTTTCCTTACAATTAACTCACAAGGCAGAGAAAGTCAAGAAAAAATCCAGTTTCTTTTAGAATTTGTTAACAAAGTATTTAATTTAGAGAAGACTCTTAGGGCCAGTATTGACCAATTTTCTCAATTTAACTGACACTGTCTACTTGATGTCTTTATACATTCCTAAGTCCTTACAGTTCAGTATGGACATCACTTGGTGTTCTGCCACACTTCTGTAATTGATTGTGGCAGCAGTTTAAGAAATTATAAGGAAGCTGCTGAGAGTGAAAACCTTAGAAAAGAATATCCTGGATGAAACTTTGAGAAAGGAAAGAGAAAAAAAAATATGTGAGCAGTCTGAGGTTTGGCCAGTACACCTGGTAGAGGTATGGTGCTTTTCACAAAGAAAGCTAGCTAGCCCAGCTGACATGTGTAGGGGGTTCATTTAGTTTCTGTTTGTTTGTTGGTTAGTTGGTTTGGGTTTGGGTTTTTTTTTTTTTTTCTGTGTAGAACAAAAGGGACAATCATGGCAGACAATCAAGGTTCCTCAGATGCTTGCTTTCCATTTCTCTCAAGAATTGTATTTACATTTTGGACAAGGAATCCCATAGAATTGTGTCAATTTAACTATGGATGAATAAAAAAAATATTCAATAGAGTGGGCTCATGTGATATGATGTTGTAGGTGCTCCCTGCCTTCCAGAAGGTATCTGAGCCTAATGGATGATTCCCCATACAGAGCTATTTGATTTACAGTCAGGGACACCTGGACAGTCTTCAGATAAATTACAATTTCCTGGGAAATAAAGAATATGGGAATTCCTCCTACCACCTCTATTCTTCCTGTGACTTTGAGCACTGCATGAAGTCTTGGTGGCTGTGCTAACAGATAGGAGTTTTAACAAGTGCCTTTCCTATGGACATAAGTTATTGTTCCTGCAAATATTGTGTTTTATTGTAGATACACATTCTTACTTTTAATCTTGCAATTTTTAACTGTGTTCTGATGTTTGTGGAAAACATATAGTACATTTTTACCTTGAGTTAGTGTCCTGGTTTGAGTTAGAACAGAACTAATTCTGTTCCATGATTTTACTTTTCAGTTCAGTCTCTTCTAAGTAATCACACTTTCTTAAGTTAACAGATTTTTGCAGTTTCTACTTCTAGCAGTGAAAATGCCTGATGATTACAGTTACTACCAAGGACTGGTGTGCAGAAAGGCTCTTGCTTGTATGTGTTCCTGTGCAGACCAAGGTTACAGCTAAATCTTGTGTACCACATTGGGGGTGCAGAAGGTGAAAGGCTGCACATGTAGGGAGGAGTGGCCAGGACAGGTGACCCCAAACTGACCAATGAGGTATTCCAGCCCATGTATGTCATATTCAACATAAAGCTGCTCTCTTCTTCAATGGCTGGCATCTGACTGAGGACTCTATTCTGCTTTTGATCCCGATCCATGTGTTCTGGAATCCAGTTCCCATCTGCCACAGAGTCCAGTCTCGGACTTCCCCTGTGCCTGCTCCACAGCGTCAGTGGTGACAGTGACATAATTGCCACCAGGGGGATTTGGTTCAATACTGGTTTTGTGTATTTTTCATTTTATTGTTATAATTTTCATTAAAGCTGTTTTAGTTTTCTTTTTCAATCCATGAGTCTCTCTTCCTTATTCCCTTTCTTGTCCTCTTTGAGAAGGGAGAGAGGTTAATAGAAAGCATCTGTCATTTGTCTAGTAGCCATCCCAGCTCTAAGCCTTGACAGATTTTTATCTGTCTTTTGTACAGTGTGGTTACATTTTCCAGTTTTTCATATTTGCAGTACTCCATTTTATTGGAGCCTAAGCCCATTTCAGTGACTCTGTACTTCCATAATTTACACCTTCATTTATCCTACTGTGTAATACATATTATGTTATGTTCGAGTTCAAGCTGGTTAGCTTGTGTGCAAATTCTGAGTCTTTGGGTTACATTTACTGAAGGTTTTTAAATTTTTCTCTGAAATCATAGGGTTGGAAAATTCCTTGTTTTTCTAATACACAAACTGACTGATACATGCCATCACCTGATTCCAGCAGCTGAGGCTTTACAAAACCTGCTAATTATCATGATGAACTAAAATATCTGGTGACACTGAGGTCAAGCCTTATGAGTTTGAGCCTTTGTTTAAGACAATGGAGATAAGCAAATGGTTTCTCCGCTCCCTTTTTCTTACAATATTTTTGTTTTACAGGTGTGCAACCCTGACACTCTAAATTGCATTGCCATCTATTCTGTGAGCTAAATTTCTGTGAATTCTTAAAAATTTATAGAGTAAATGCAGTGGGGTTGGTAAATTCAGGAGGAGAGTGTAAATTCAAGGGCATGCAAAGGGAACTTGGAATTCTGTCTTTGTGTGACTGGGTTTTGCCACTGAGTTTTGACCCAAAACTTCATTATCCTCACTTAAAATGAATGTTATATTTTATTATATGCCTTTTGACTGTGTGATAAAGAAGATATAAACGGGTGGCCTTTAATTTGCAGTGTCATTGCCTTGAATTTTTTGCAATGATAAACTTTCAAGCATGGGTGCTTATAATTAGACACTTCTATACCTCAATGAGGAAACTATATACCAAATGTGTAAATCATCTCCTAGATACTTAAAATTAATTAGGGGACCTAAACAAGGGCACCTTGTTTGAAAATGTTAACAGAACTTTTTCTGTAACTCTTGAAATTAAACTGTATCCCTTTGCATTATTGCATTCTCGATTTTACTATAAATTATGATTTTAGTCTTTATGGCAACATTAAATTGTAGGTGATGAACGTGGAGAACTGCACAATCAAAAAGAACATTGAATTATTCAAGTATCTTTGTATTACATGTAGAATAAGAATTACTTGATTATGTTTTTGTAATTTTTGGCTGTAGCTTTTTGCCTTTAGCTACACATTTGATGTTGAGGAGGGATTAAGAGGAGGGAGAGAAGGAAGGGAAAAAAGAGGTTGCTTTCTCCTCAACACCAAATTCAACTTGATCAAATCACACCATATATTTCATTTTAGTCATTAGTTCAATCGGGTTTTGCCTTGAAAGTCATTCTGTACTGAATAAAGTTTTTTAATCTGACCACATGTAAAGTCAAAGCAGTGTATTTAGATGGAGCTCAAGAACCTGGAAATACACCATTCCTTCTCAAATAAATCTATTCGGCCCTGTAGACTGTGCCCATTAGTGGCTGCAGAAGCAGAAGACAGAATCCTTTTACTCTCTGCATGGGCAGAGGGCAGACACTTGATAAATTAATGGAGAAGCCTATGTTGGCTTCAGAAAGGGAAACAAAAGAACCAGAGGAAGGGCAATGAAAAAAGAGATTGTCAGGGGAAACTGCTGAAGGATTAACTGTATTTTTCCACTGCTTATTTTATCTGTCGGGATTTTTGTTGTTGTTTGTTTGTTTCTTGTACCTGTACAAGTGGATTCCTGTAGTAATACATTCTTTCCCCCCCCATTTTTTAAGAACTAATTTTAAGGGACTCTCAAAAATATACCAGTGTAAATCATGTCTCCTTTTATTAATGTAGTTCAGCTTTCAGACTGTGTATGTGTCAGAGGAAGAAGTTGTGTCAGTGGAAGGAAAGAACACTTTCATCGAAAGATGGCATGGTTGTCCTTGCATGACTGTCATCTAGTTCATTGATCTGACTTTCTTAGGTTCAAAATTTACACATCTGAGAATTCTTCTGCTCCTCACAATATAGAAACCTTCAAAGATTGAGCTGATGTTTGCTTCATAGGTTTAAACCTCTCAGCATGAACAGCATTTCCTGGGACTGTGGAGGAGGAGAACAGAGGCTGAGTCTTTTTAACAATGATGAACCCACCTCCCGTGGTTTGGCTTTGAAACCCTTGGACTTTGGGAAAGTTCAGAACCAAACCTGCCTGCTTAGGTTCTTCCACCAAATAAAATTTCTGTGATTTTTCAGAACAGTACTGGAAGCTGATACAAGACGAGCTTCCTCTGTTAATGGTCACTATTTGATTTCTGCTGACTCTGCACATTTATTAAAAGTGATGAAATTTAATGAAAATTTAGTCTAAACCTATCTGTAATTTACAGAGTTTACAGCAAAGTCTACTAATATACAGAGGTCACATTAATGGTCCAGTTTTTCCTGTAGGTTTCTCTGCTTGGCTTTCATTCTGGCTGTTAGGTAAAATTAAGGCCCAGAAAATCGGATTATTACATCCCAAGGGGCAGGACTGATAAGCAGCACATGATTGTTGATCTGCTTGCTACCCAGTGTTGGTGGTGTTTGAGGTGCTGCTAGATGCAAAGCCAATTTGTTAACAATTAGTGCTCATTAGAATCATTTCCTGTTATCGATTTTACATGTTTGACAAAGCACTTTTGGGAAACTGCACCCAAAAAAATAAATAGTAGCTGTACATCAGTGCTTAGTAATTACGACTCTTTAGGGCCTAGTGTCAATCTTAACTAACTGGTTTCGTTGGTTTCCAAGTAATTATTTCTGCTTTGGATCCCACCTGCTATCCCCTCCAGATTAAAGATGCTTTGAAACAAGGACATAGTTCTTGATTAGCAGAGTTGCTGAGAAAGGAGTGGTAAAACAAAAGCAACTTTTTTATTTTCTGTCTTGGTTTGTCATGGTGTTAGCTTTTTATCTTGCATAACTACCAATGGATTACCCAATATACAATACGGGAATTAGTGTCAGCCTGGAATTAAGTGTGATTTCCATTGGCCTTAACATTTAACATGTGGGTTTAATTTTAAATGCATCCTTGCCTTTATACACACATTGAGAATTGTGGAGCCATTAAAATCTAATTTACAAATGGTAAAATTAGATATAATGGCATGTTATAATAAAAGCTTTAATATCTAGGAGTCCAAGAGGGTATATCTATTGAGTTTCTTAGAAATTGGGGCTATAATTACTATTAATCTGTTTTACATGACAGAAGAGACTTGAATGCGAGATTATTTAATAAATAGTACAATGTGTGTATATATGTAAAAAGCACCAGATCAGGCATCACCTGAATTTCCACAAATACTGGATATGCCCTATGAGTTGTTACAGACTCATGCCTTTTATGAGTACACTGGAATTTGGGATAAATTTGTGTCAAAGGTGAAGCTACCAGTATAGCCATCTGGGTTAATTTTCTCACCTTCCTTCTTTGCTTCAAAATTTTAGCTCAGATTTCTCAAGCACTCTCCTAAAATGCTTGCAGATATTTTAAATGTATTCTGTGATCCCTGTTGCACAAGGTGGAGACCTAACATAAGATTTGACTTGTGCTTTTCCCACCCCCATTCATGAATTAGTCTCACAATTACTGTAAAAATTAAGGCAAGTGTCAGTGAAATACATGAGGCTTAGTCCCTCTAACCTTAATAAACAGAGATGGTATTGACACAAGTGAATTTTGTTTAACCACAGTACATTTGCTTCTTAATTAGTGAATATTCATCTGTCATCAGCAGCAGCTATGACACCCCTCCCCGCTAACACGTTCTGTCATAAATAATCAATGAGAGGCTATTAATATTCATGAGTGAGAATCTGTGTAGTCATGTGCACTGATGCGGAGACAGGGGGAGTGTTGCCATGAACTGAGTCGAAACTCTGTGTGTGTGTATACGTGAGTGTAAGATAGTTAGGGAAAGGGAAGAAGAGCATGCTGCTACACACTGCCCTGCCTTGTGCTTCCAGCTAACAGTGGTGTGCCTGTGTTTCGGGGCTGGAGTGACTGATGAAAAACAGTAGTCAAGTCTGGAGGGTGATTCCCTGTCAGTGCATTTGCTTTTCAGTGCTGGGGAAATTAGAGGCTTTGCTCTTGTATTGCTTATTAGGATGGGCTGCAATCTGTGCACTTTTCAGAAGAGAGAGGAGCACTACAAACTGCTCTATGAAGTTTCACAGGTGAGTGCAGAGGATATTACCAGCATCTCCAGGGTAAAAATATGTGTTCATTACAGCGAGTAAGTAGAGATGCTTTTGTTTTGCTTTTCTTTTTTTTTTTTTTCTTTGCAAAATTGCTAGCTAAGTTGTTGTTGGGGTGGGGGGGAGGTTGGTAATTATTAGTATTTTGGGTGCCTGTTGTTTTCTGTTCGTTTGCCACTCCCCCTTCAGATGACTTCCTGTGGGATTCTTTTAACATTTTTGTGCATCTTCTGCCAAGTTGTCAGTCATATCGTGTCAGTCTCACTGAACCATATTGGTGATGTTTTAAGGGAGCCCTTGGCTTTGGTAATAAAACTGATTTCAGATAAGTTCCATTGCTGCCTCAGAAAATGTTAGGTCTATGATCTCAGGTATTTCTAAGTTAGGGAACAAAGTTATGATGACGTGTTTGCTGGCCAAGAGGCATGTTAAATTTTCAGATTAATTAATTAAAATTGCAATGATTCTGAAACATGCTTGTCACCTTTAAACAGGTACTGAGTACAACAGGGTTTCCACAGCTGAGGTGTGCTGTTTGTTCATTCATTGTATGCATTATTTCTGTTTACTACTGGACAAAGATCTTATTCCCATCTAGAAATTTTGGTATCTCTTTCAGCAACGTATCAGTGAGAGTAGCAGTGCAGCAGTGTGCTGCTAACACATTCCCAGTTCCTTCAGAGTAAGATGAGAAAAGACGAAACAAGCACTTACCATAATAGCCCATAATTCTTGCTCGGATCCTATTGAATCAGTATTTGATTTGCAGCTTTTTGTCTTTTTTTTCCTCTTGGCACAGCAGACTCTTGCATACTAAAGTTTAGTGCCTTTCAGCATCTGTTCTCTCCCTCTCTGTAATTTGTCCTGGCTTTGACACATTGCTGTTGACGGAGGCTGAACGCTAGCAGTTTTGGACTGCGTTGCTGCTGACAGGCAGCACGGAGGAGCAAAAACAGCTTACGGTGTTGGTGGTCTATTGGCACAGCAGCAGCTAAGTGCCCATTGCCGACTGGTTCCCTCCAAGTTCCTCCTGACGTGATTCATTTCACAGTGGGCTAATTACAAAGTGGATTCTCTACACATGAAGCAGCCTCCTCAGTTGCAGTGTTAATGCACATTTTCATGGTAATGTGATCAGAGCCTCATTAGCCAGTTTCCAAAATGATCCTCTGCATTAATTAAATATAAAAATGACTCTTTTTATCACCATAGAGAGGAAGAAGAAGATTAACATTGTTAATTACTACTGGGGGCAATACTTCTGCATCATTTTTTACCACAGAACCAGCAGGCGTATTTGATCCTAAGAGAGTGTCCGTTTGCAGGTAACCTGCCCATTGCCTTGCCTGGTGAAGACGGTCTCTAGGTGGAACACTTCCCTTTAGTTCAATAGTTAGATGTAATCCCATCATCATGTTTTCTTACAGCATTAGCACAGGGAAAAGCATAGTAGCCCATTTCCCTTTTCTCCCGTTCCCCCTCCCCATCTCTGGATTGCCAAAGTGATCCGAAAGTCTAAAATGGAGAGAGCAGAGTAGGTTGGTGTTTGCTTTTCTGTGCCAGGTAGTAAGAAATACAGTTTTTGCTTTGAAGGCCTTTTGAAGCCCTTTTTTAAAGGGCTGCATGTGTGTAGGGAATAAAGAGGCTGTGCCTCGTTTAGAGTGAATGCATTTTCAAAATAATTCCTTGCAGTAATGTTCCATGATAATAAAGGCTATTGAGGAGATCAGCAAACCCAAAGGTAGGGTTTTGAAGAGATTCTGAAGAATTTCTTCCCTTTATCTGTTATCTTCTCTGCTGTTGAGCTGGAGTGTCGATGGATGTGTATAACCAATGTGCAAAATGAACTAAGGCTTTCACTTTTTACTCTGGTTCTTGCCAGATAAAGTGTAATCCCTGGGAGAATCTGAGCACGTTTCCTTGGGGAGCTGAAAAGCAGTGAGCCTGGTGCTGCATCTTGTGCTGTTAGAGAAATGTCACTGATAAGGTGCAGAAGGAGAGCAGAGAAATGACTTAGTGTGCTTGCTGCCAGATCCTGTGTTCATCTGTAAACTCATCCCTATCTTTGTTTCAGTGTATGCAGGTCAGAGCCCAAAGGATACTGAGCATATTTTTAACCAGGTGCTACAGTAGAAATCAGGTAGTATCTCACACCATAGCTGCTTCTGTGTACAATACTGATTTGCTGCTGTGAAGGGGAGCGGCAGTAGAATATGATAAATTAAATTAAGCCAAGGCAGGCATTACTACTTGATTTACAAATCCCTTTTTAACTCTCCAGTCCTGTAATTCCTATACCACAGCCTTGGCTCTTTCATCTGCATGATTTCTGGAGAGCCTGGGACAAGTTAGCCTGTCAGGGACATGAACTGACTGAGGATGAGCTGTGGCTCACTAGCATATGTGGATCAGATAGATTAATTTATATTCATATAAGAAGGCAGCCCTCGCCTCATCTCTCACCTCTCCTGCACTAGGATACCTGATACTGTGGGTAGTCCATGTACTCGTACTTAAAAATACAGTAAACAAAGGAAAGAGTGTTTGCAGAGGAAAACCATGCAAGTGTTTACAGTGAGGCATGTTTTCTGCTACTGTTTGTAGTGAAGTCATATTCAGCACTGAAGAGCTTTTTGTTGTAAAGCTGCTGGGAAATTAAGATGTCGTTAGAAAATGTATCATATCTTGCTATTCTCCCCATCCCCTTCCTCCAGGCTCATTTGCCTTTCACCGAGATAGCAGTTCAGAGACCATAGAGGCCCTCTCCAAAACCAGCAAACATTTGCGTGCATGACAGAGGCTTTTATTTTGTTAAATGTGTCTTGCACATGCAGATTGGGATTAAAACAAAGTCAAATAGTCTTGTTTTAAGAATGAAGGCTTTTGAGATACAACTATGAATTGGTGAAGGACCCTTTTGCTTCAGAGTGCCTCTTCACCTGTCCTCAGGGTGTAAGGATGGCTCAGCTTTACTTCTTGACTTCACCAAGAGAAGCTATCAGACATAGCAACAACCCCCCCCCCAAGTTCCTCTTCTGCCTACCAGTGAAAAAATGGAAGATGTATCAATTTGAAATTTATGGTCCTGCGTGCTACTTCGTGGGACACATTATTATTATTATTTCCTGTGTGCTGTACAGCAGCAGGATTGAGCTAATGAGTGTGCAGCCAGGAAGTCTACATCAAGTCACTTAAACAAAGTGGAACCTGGTGTGTGCTCATTTCCATTAGGAGCAGACCTCTGCAATTCTCAGATGATTTTTCTCTTGCACTGCTGGGGTGAAAGAAATGAGTTTAAGTCATTTGTTAGCTGCATGATGAGGACATTTAGTGGAAGGGATAAGAGAAACGTGACAAGGGTTGGAGGGAATGAAACTGAAGCACCATCTGATCAATCCTCAGCAGTGATCTTCAATAGCCTTGTGTGAGACTCAAGAAAATGCAATTTTTTTCACAGAATTCTGTGCATATATAGAAATAATTTCTGTTTAATGGAATGTTTCTGCTTTGTTTTCAAAATGTGCAGTTAGCCCAGAGAAAAAGGGGACAGAGAGAGAGAACAGTTTTGAAGGTCAACCAGAAAACCAGTGTGAACTTTGTTTTTGAGTTGCATGTTAAGAAGCAGTCCTGGCTCAGGTGAGCTTAGAACTGAAAGGAAGAAGGGAGAAAAGCTAGAAGGGAAAACAGGCAATCTGTGATGGCTCACCAAGTCAATGGTATAGCTGGGATTAAAACTAGTAGGTTGCACATTTATATTTTACATTTGACCTGAGATTTTAGTAGAGCCTGCTTGCAGCATTTTTAAATCCTCTGAAGACTGATTATGCAGTTTGGTTCTCATGTTGGTTTCCGTAATTAACATAAAGCTCAAATTTTCACCAGTTTAAAGTTCTGACTTTATGTTCATTTTGATATCCCTTGGGCTACTTGAAGTACTGAGTTTTAGTGGTACATCCCTTGAAATTCAAAGGTGTTCACAAGAGAGACATAAAGCCTGCCCACTGAAAAAGCAGGGGCAGTTCTGTGGTTTTTTCAGGAGATGCTGCTTATAGCTGGCATTGGAATAAGGAAAGTAGACTGGAGGCCACACAGTGTTCCATGTCACTAGGACCTGCCTTTTCTGGTTTTGAAGTTTGGGTTTATTCGAGGGATTAAACAGACTAGATGATGTGATCCTTATTTTCCTCTGAACCAAACTCCAACCAATAGTATTCATTTTTGGTACTTAGGCCATGTGTGGTATTTTCAGGACAACTCCACAGTATGGTATTGGCCATTAACTCTCATTCCTTTCTGGAGATACCTGCAAGCAGCTTTTGTGTCACCATTGCTTGGTGTATTTCAGTGTCACCTCCAAATGCTCCTCATGAATTTCATCAGCAGTGAAAAAGTACTATCTTTGCTACATCAGCACAAACACATTTTGGGGGTCAATCTAAGTTCTATTTTTAATAGACATTTTGTGGCAGGACATTTTTTACCTCGAAGAATATGAAAGGAGAAAATTCTAAATTTGTCTGGAAATAAGTTGAATTATCTGAATTGAATTAAAGCAGTAGAAAAAGTAGATCTGGTTTGATTTTACTGAATTTCCTAGCTTTTCCTTTTTGCACCTCTCTAATTTTTTAAACAGAACAATTGAGGACACTCTGATTCTTGTTTTTTTCCTAAGCACCACTTATGAATACTGATTTATCTATTTGAAATGTTCAAAAGTATATTTTGAGATGCTGAAGGAGTCAACAGACTTACAGGAGTACTGTTTCCTCTCAGTTTGACTGAACAATTTTAGAGCTCTGCTCTATGTAATTTCCCTCAAAGCTGCACTCTCTCATATTAGTAGAGCAAAGTATTTATGGTAAAACCATAATCAAGTAAAGGTTGACATATGTTTCTAGCTGTGTCCTAGAAACTTGTTTGGAATTACCTTAAGGAATCTCTGCTGAACTGAAAAGAATTTAAAAATTGAGTTCATAAATACTGACTTCTACAGATAAGAGGTGGTATTTTTGGTTAGGCACAGCTTTCATGGTTCTTCTGTTTCCTTGCTTATTTCCTTTACATGGATAATTGAGGAACATTCATATAAATAACTAATCTCATTGCCATAATGTTCCTGCAGGCTGTACTTAAAAAAAGACACCAGTGTTGTGGCATTGCTGACAACTGAGTTCTTGCTCTTGGTGGAGGAGCTCACTGTCCCGCCCTGGCTACTGGTCTGTGGACCTAGGAAGCATTGACTGCCCATCAGCAACTGATCCCAGAGCCCTGAGCACCGACACCTCAGCTCTGTGCTTTCAGTCACCACATGCCAGTTGCTTAAAACATAAGATGCATCTGAAAGGCCACCTCTTGTCTGGATTTAGGTTCTCATCACAGAGCTGTGTTTAAATGTGAAGGCTTCCTAAGGAGTCCTGAAGGATTATGCAATGGGGATTTGGGTCTGGTATCATATAGGCTGCTTAAAATACCCAGGTCTGGCCACCCAGGTGGATGGTGACTGTAGAGAAGACACCTGTGAATACAACTAGACATGCAAGGAAGTTCTCATCTGATTTCATGAAAACATAAAGTCATTAGCAGGATTTGGGGGATAATTCTTTTAAATGTGACACCTGAATTATATGCTAAATACCGAAGTGTTGTGTTTGATCTCATGCCAACTGTCTCTGATAAAATGCCCTTTTTTTTTTTTTTTTTTTTTTTTTTTGTCCCTTCTGATAAAATCCAGGAAATTCTGAAGTGTTGTCACAGACTTCACTGGGGCCAGACTTCCATTTTCTGTCCTTATTTACTGTCTTTTAAAAGGCATACAGTTCCTGCTTATACCTCAAGAGGAAGGATAAACAAAGAGTCCTGAGATAAGAAAGCAAACAATAGTATGTGAGATAAGAATTCAAGGGATGGGTACAACAGAGGCAGCTACAAAAAGCATACTGAGATTGTATCAGTTATCCACAGGGATATACAATACCATGAAAATAAAAAAAAAAGGGGTTGAAGTATTGAATAGCATGATTTTCTCTGTCATTTTGCTGTTCCTTACATCTTGAATTTAACAAAAGGGATTAAGGATTCTTCTAATGGTCAGATATGTATACATTTTTTACAGAGCCATCCTTTCTTGAGATTTGCTTCCTGATGTGATTTGGTACGGATATAATCCTTAGGCCTAAGGCAAAACATATCTGCATGTGAGCCTTATACATCAGTGATGTGATAAAGCCTATCTTGCTACATTTGAGCATTCACAGACTGATAACTTCCAAAGAAGCATATTTTAGGGGTTCAGTATTTTTGGTTTGTGATTCTTTGAAGTGGAGGGGCATTAAAATGTCAGCCAAACTCTCTGCCAAGTATATGTGAAGAATTAATCGGCAGTAGATTGTTTCACCAGTTTTCTCTCAAGAGCTAAGATGAATGGAGACATGTACAGCAAGGCTCAGTGATAACCAGCGATTCTTCCACTGCTAGGGTTTTGGTGAGGTCTCATAAAAATAATTTTTAAAAGAAGCTGAAAAATTCTTGGACCTTTGGCTTTAAAGATGTTTAAATTCAGAGTGTGCTTGATATGTTAATTTAAAGAACATGAACTTTTTGTAATAATAGTCCTTGCTTTTCTGTCCACCCCATAACTTTGAACCCACTGATTAATTTCAACCAGAAAGTCTTTTCTTATTTTCTAGTTTCATGCAAAGTACTTTGATGATGTTAGGTAGACTTTTATTTTTATTGTTTTCAAGAGCAAGAGGATTTCCTAGTTTGCAAATGTCACCTCAAAATATCAAGACATGAAAGAATCAAAAAGCATAGATGCAGATTATTCTTTATACACTTACTTTGTGGTTGCAATGAAGACAGTTACTTGCTATTTTGTGTGTAATAAATTGCTCGTTTGTTTTACTTTGCTCAGTAATTGTAACAAAAATCAGTCTGTTAAAACAGGATATTAGATTGGTAACTGTTAAAAGGGTTTGACTATTTATTTATTTATTTATTTCTAAATAATAACCAGTGATACAGAAAGAGAATTTTATAAATATTTTAATGCCGTGTACTGAACACAGATACGGAATTTCAGTGTCTTAATATAGCAATTAAAGTTAGAAAATTGCACATACCGTTCTGTCAGGTGGAAAAATAATTTGCTCATTTTCCTCCAGGATGAAGGTTGAGGGCTTGTTTTTGTTAGGGTTGTGGGGGTTTTTTGGTTGTGTTTTTTTGTTTGGTTGGTTGGTTTTTTAATCAACAAGCAAACCCTGATAGTCCACAAAGCGAAGCAAAACAAACATTTGTTTTCCTTTGATTTGTGGTCTGGTTGCGTACAGTAGCAGTTTATTCCATAGAGGTTTTTGGCTGAGGAGGTTGACCTCCGAAACAGTATAAGCATGGTAGAATGGAGTTGGACTAGATGACCTCTAGAGGTCCCTTCCAATCCAGATATTTCTACGATTCTATGTTTCTATGAATGAGTAATATTCCACACTACCACGTCATATGTAAAATTCCTACGCTTCATGTGTATTGATGTCAGAGTTGAGCCTGAGATAACTCAATCTGTAAAAGTCTACAAATGTCTTTAATTTGTCTAGATACAACTTAAGTTTTTGTGTTCTTCACTCAGCCAAAGATTTTTTTTTCTGTTTTGTTTCATATCTCTTAGCATTAGGGGGGTTTGTTGTTTAGGGTTTTTTCCCTAGCTCATGGAATCATACTGTTTTGAAAAAAACCCACATTTTTCATTAAAAGTAACCTCACTTATGAATCGTGTGAAAAGTTGGCAAATATCCATAAGGTTTTGTTTACAGTTTAGGAAATTGGAAAGTAAATGGGATGAACTTGAAAGATAATTGTTTAGAAACAGTCTATAATTCTTAAGGGTTTGATATTCTTCTGCATGTCTAGGATAGGCGTCATTGTTTGAGAGGTGAGACTGAGATGCACCCACATTGAGTTAGCAGTTGTGCATGGCCCTCAGGAAGAGGAAAAAGTATGCTGTGGACTTTCAGGGCTTGTCCACAGGCATCACTGCCAGCGGGAGCCAGCCATGACTCTTCAAACATATCATGGTGTGCTTGAGACCCTGTCTGGTTTCTGTCTAGGATCACAGGTTCTGCCCCTGCATCTTCAGACATACATTTGGGGACCATCCTGCTTGAAAATGTAGCAGGTTCTGTTCCTATGTGCAGCAGACTGGTGAGGTTCTTGGAAAGGACAAAAGATAATGAACTGCAGTGCCAGGACCCATGTCCCGAGGACCAAAAGGAGCATGGGAATGGGTGAACTTCACTAAATCCTTATGAGGACTGAACAATTGAAATAATTGCAGAAAAGGATTATATTTGGTTACCTGTGATATAACAGAACAATGGACTGACCTATTTAATATGTTTTATTGTATTTGTAATGTACTTTTTCCATGGTTATCGTGATGGATTTTCAGGGAAAGCTGCTCAGGGAATACTCATTATTCGGGCCTTCAACTTCCTCATGGCTAGAATGTGAAATACTCAGATTTCTTATAATATCCATGGGTATATGCACTGCCAGCTCAAACCAGATTTTAATGACAAGAAAAGATAGAAGAAAGGGTTGATTATTAGTTAAAGTTCAGCATTTGGAATGCTTTCTGAGAGGTCAGAGCCACTAAATGTAGGGGTGGTATCTCTCATTGCAGTATGGTTTTATGTTGGTTTTGTTTTTTTGTTGTGGGGGTTTTTTTTTTGGGGGGGGGTGGTGGTGGGAGTGGTGTTTGTTGGGTTTTTTTTCTATGTCACATAGTTTACTATTACAGTCAGGAAAGACAGACTTGTAGGTTTATAACTGGGGAATTTTAGAAAGTGTGCGTGCCATCTAAATTGTTTTTCACTGAGGGATATAATGCCATCAAAACCACAATACTTCATAGAAAAAAATAAGTATTTAATCAAAACAAGGGTTTAGAGGAAAAACACAAGAAAGAAATTTCCAGAAATGTCTGTCAAATATTTCACTACAATGATATATAAATAATATTAATGTTGATTAACTTTTGAAACATCTTACATTCAGTAGCTTTTAAAATGGTGTGTTATTTCACGTAATATGACATTTGGAAGCCAAAAGTGAATAAAGTGGTTTTTTATCTTAAAATACTTTGCTCTTTCCAGAGCTGGGTGTACTGTTTGTCAAATTTCAAACCTTCTCCTGAAATGGAATTTCCATCCTCTCTGGATTTCCTGTTCTATGTGACTTACTGTGGGGAAACTCCTTCCTATGTATAATCTTTACCAATATACGCTTCTCATAGAGCTTTTGTTAGAGAGCATTCTCATATCTTATGGGAGAGAAGGAAGGTATATATAGCAAGAAGCATTTCTGTAAACAGCTTCCAACAAGGTACTTGTTAGAAAAGGAATGCACCATCACCTTCACAGTGTATGTTGTGTTGCCAAAGACGCGTGTTGTTCTATTTAAAGAGAATGTACTAAAAGCTGGCTTTTTGCTTTCTGGATATTGAATGCCACTGGATGGGTGATTGTGCCGTATTGAGGCATAGGGCCTGGTTAGCCCAGCAGTGGGACTTGGGGGTCTGGCTCTTAATTCCTTCTGTTATGGGTATATTTCAAGAAGTCCAGGTTTCTCTTTTCCCTTTCTGTTATAAAGTTCTGCATTATTTAAAGCTTTAAAGATTACTTGTAGAGATCTTGGCAAATGGCTAATGAAGAAACCGGAATAGTATTGTCTAATAATGATGATGGTGATCACAGTAAGTGTTGTAAAATGCTAGATCAATCCACTTAGCAATTATTGCTAAAGTTATAGCACAAGTGGATCGTTGAAGTAAAGTGTAGATCTGTCTTCATTTCCCAATAGCTCTGGAGCCATGTTGCTTTTTAATTCATGTTGCTGTACTTTTCAAATTAGAGGCTTTTTAGAATGGAGCAGTTTCTAAATATTTGATTGATATTGCTTTCTTCAGGTACTAGTAAAAATAGGGGAGTTTTGATACTGGTTTATCAGCAGTGGAGTCCTGTCCCTGTCAATAAGTTCAGCATAGATACAAAGTCTTCTCACTCCTATGAGCATAATATATTTCATATGTCAGATGTGAATCTTTCTAAACCATTTAAAACCTTCTTGATGAAGTAGCTTTAAGTTCTTAATACAGGAGGTTGTTCCCATTTATCTCCAAATGACCTCTTTGTCCCCAGATTTACGTATTTTCTTGAATTAAAAATGTCATTTGGTCATGTTCAGTAGGAGAATGTCTCTGAAAGTCTGACCTGTGGGGAAAATGATGAATAGTGACAGGAGAAGGATTTTGCCCAGTGAGAATACCAAATCATGTAGCACTGTAGTTTCACTTACTAAATATTGTCCAGGCTCTATTGTTGAACCTTATGCTGCCAGTGTCACTTTGTCAGGATGTTTTCTGTCCTGTGACTAGTAGCTTCAAATGTACTCATCCATCTTCTTGTCCCATTACATTTCATGTGACTGATGTTCTGCACCCATTAAAATTGATGGGAAAGAACAAAGAGAAGAAAAATGTGCCCTTCAACTGATTATGCCTTTGAAAGAGCAAATGAGACGCTACTGCTATCTAGAGTAAATTGAACAGTTATTTCTGATTTTAACTGTATTACTTAACTTTTAATGATATGTATTAGCCCTAGATGCCTTATTTTGTTATTTTAATATTGTATTGAGAGCAGTAAGTTTATGTCAATATATTCTCCTTTAATTTTGAGACAATAAACAGACAATGAACATATATTTTAGATGTATCAGCTGCCCCTAGTAATGTTGCCTGTGAGATATTGCTAGTATGCCTGAATACCCTCTCAGGGAAGGATAGAGGCTTGTGTGACAAGCCCAGGCCTTTCCTCTGAGGAAGCACCTATGGGACTTTGCTTGGCCACAGCTGCTGTGAACTGGGAATGCACTTGTGTGGGATGTCACAAGGTTCTGCTTGGTGCTAAGTGCTTGCTCACCTTACGCTAAGATCTTCAGGGCAATTAATGGGAGACTAGAAGTATAAAAGGCTTTGTACTATTGGTTTTATCTTTATTTCATGGATACAGGTGGCTTCTCAAAGTGTTAGTGCAATGTTTCAGAGTTAGGTGAGGGCCATTAGCCAGGTGAATGGTGGGAATAGATGTCATATTTACTGACAACCAAAGACAAACCACAGAGGAAAATCAAAAGGGAAGGCTCCTGAGTGATCAGTATGTCTGGTTATTTATAGTGTATATAACAGCCTTCTGAATACAGCAGCCCACCATTCCTTCCCTTATATGCATAGTAATGAGACTGTCATTTATTTTTTTTTTTTTTTCTTCCAAATTTGGGCTTCAGTCATGAGTAGTTCATGTCCCAGAAATGCAATGTAATGGGCCCCTTTAAGCTCCTTGATGCTCTTGTGGTGACTTCAGCAAGCGCTGAATGGAGCTGTTCACTTCCCTAGTGATAGTCATATGCATTAAAGTTTATTTCCATTAAAAGTCCAAATATGTTCTAGATTGCTAAACTTCTGTGGTGGGAATTTGAATTTTTTAGACTTTGTCTTGAAGTCAATACTTTGTCTTCACAATTAAGGTGTAGTTAGTGCTCTGTCTGAAGTTCCCAAAGTGTGTTGGCTTGGGGGCTGGGAAATGCTGCAGATAGCTCCTGAGTCTTGAAAGGCTGTTTCCTGTACCATTAGCTGTAATTATTTGGGATTGCTGATAGGCTTCAAGGCCTGTTGCTTTTTCCAACATTTTTCTGAGGCTGGAGATTACATGCCATGAAGTGGATAATATTCTTGCGTTGGCAGTGGATTCACTTGGGTTATTATTTATCTAGACCACTGTTCACATCTATAGTTTGTGAAGAGGAGCTTGTTTAAGATTAAAATAGTCAAATAAGACTTTAAGAACCTTAATTTAGTAATTTATGAGCTCTCTTGTGCTCTTTAGTTGCTTACTTGACCTTCAGCTGAGAGTGGGTTCACTATTTTAAAGAAACATTCTTACAGATAATTAACTCCTGAAATGAATGTAAGTTAGGCAAACATTTAGTCAGATCATGCTTATGCAGGACAGCTCTGGACTATTCAAGCACATTTTTGCTCTTAACATTACAGGCACTTGAACAAGTAGCCCCAGTGTAAACAGGGGCATAAACTTTATGTGCAGGGGGTATAAACTTTATGTGCAGGCATATAATGCTACTACTCTTTTACTCTTTGCTGAAATGACTTGGGGAAATGGGACTGGTGGCAGCATGAACCTTGTATTTTGTTTAGGACAAAAGTATGCGTCAGCTTATGCTTTAATATTTGCACCCCATGGTAGTGGTAATTCTTTCCCATGCATATGTCTTCAGTGGGATATGAAAAAGGTGGGAAGTAGGATAGAATTCTCATTTTACCCTTCTGGATTGCAGTGACAGCAGCAGCTGCTGGGAGTAGGTCCCAATAAATAAATTCTGTTGCCAAAGAAAACCGCTTCTTATCAGTATGCAGAAAGGTCATCATTCAGATAATAGTGCTGTTAATTTCTGGTGTAACTTGAGCAGGGATAGGTCTCAGCCTCCCACCTCCCCATACACCAGGAGAATTTGGTTGGAAGCTACTCTAAGCCTTGGGCTACAGATTTTAAGAAAAGCTGATGTTCCCATGTTTTTGATTTGGAAAGACACTGATAATTGCTTAGCTTTTTTGTCATAGTGTGGAAAATCTGAATGCAGGAGGAGGGATGAGAAAATTAAGTTTCCTTTTATTGCGCAGAACACTGTACAATACTGACAAGAGTACTCCCGTCTCTTTCTTTTAATTTGATTCTCTGACCACTGTATCTATCTTTGTTCATTGGTGAAACAAAATTATAAAGCATCATAGGTCTTGCTGCTTGTACCTCAGTAACAACTAAAAGATGGGAAAGAATGGGAGATTTGAACCATTCTATAAGATATATTTGCACATTCATCTGCAGTTAAATGCACCAGTTGTACAAAGTGTTGTGAGATGGCTCTTCAAGCCATTTCAACCAAAACATCTTTTATGGCTCCCTATTTTTCTTCCTCTAGTGAAAGAGTTTATATGCATGGTATGGATGTGCTGAATACAAGTAAGTATTGAATTCTGATTGATTAGCTTTCTTTCTGCTCCACAGTACATGTATAATGATTTGAATAATACACATTGCACTGGCGTTACTAATCTGTACAGCAATGTGGAGTAGAACTTTACTGTCTGCAGTTAAAATACTGTGAACATGGTTCCAGTGGTAGGTTGTTTTTTTTTTTCTTTTTTATTCTAGTGGATGGTTATGTCTGTTCCTCACTGTGAAAGAAACAAATACAAGTATGGTCACCTTGCATGTTTTTTTTGTCCAACTGCTGCAGAAGGGAGAGAGAATTGCCCTGGCCTCTTACTGAAGCCACTGGTTGCAGTAACAACAATTAAACCTTTCAGTAAGGATGCTTCTGTAAGTGTAGTGGAGATGTATATTTACAGCAGGAGTAAGTCATGCTTCCTATAGATTGGCATTATATTGGGCCCATTTGGAGAAGAGAGGCAGAATTCATCTCCAGAGAGTGTTTTCCTAGCATGCTGCTGGAAACACCAGGTACTACTTGTTTCTTCTTAGAAACAGGCCTATAGTTTTTAATCTCTTTTGTATTCACAGAGCAACTGACACACTTAGATCTATGTTAAGTGCATTATAGGCTGTGTAAATAAATTAGGGTTAATCCATGGACTGAAAAAAGGCAACAGGGCAGGGCAACATTTTTGCTAGAACCTCTGTGAAAGTAAATTCATGAGAAATACTTCCAGTCTCTCTATGAAAAGAGCACTAGTTTATATTTCATTCACAGACAGCTTCCAGAAGATACGTGACGCAGATAAATAAAGTCATCATAATAAGATGATGCTAAAAATTCATAAATATGTTTACACTTGCAAGTGGCAAATGTTACAGCTTTCAGAGCTGAGAGTATATTCAAGAATACTGTCCATATGCCTCTATTGGCTGACAAAGTAATGCAGCTTGTGTTATGCTAAATGAACATTCAGAGATTGGAGACTTGCCGTTGTTTGAGAATTTAGACCTTACTTGCACCTGTCTACAGAGCGTAAACTTCTGATTGTCCTTTACAAATATTTTAGCTCTAAGAAGTGTTTTCTTAAGTTACAGATACTTAGGTGTTTCTACATTTGCAGCTAAATGATTGCAGTAGCTTGCATAGTATGGACATAACATGGTTAGACTTCTTCATTTTTGTGAACTGTTATAAAAAACCCCAAAGTTTAGTGCTGTGGCTATTTAGCCACGAGTATAAATCATTTTACAGAGCAGGAAACTTCAATTAAATATTGCTCTTTATGCCTTGCTATATGTAACTGATGGACTGGGGAACTGAGAAAGCAAAGTCCTCCATCACCTATATCTCAGAATGTGGAGAGAATACTCATTAAATTAACATTAGTTTAAGAAAAATGAAACTTCTGAGCCAATTACAGTTTACTGTTTAGACTGAAACAAAGAAAAAATGACCTTTGTTACAGAATATGCGACTTGAACAGCCAGTTCCATATAAAATTGAGAAGTTGCAAATGTCCTGCACTTGAGTGATGGTGTGTGTGTGATCTTAGTTCTGCTTCATTAGCCTCTAGTGAATGAGTGGTAAATTTTTCCTGTTTATACATCTTCTGTCAGAGGATCATAAACATAGCCTGACTAGTGCGTGTTTTCACTGCAGCAATTTAATTTATATATTTTTGCAGCTTTGATGAATAGTTTATATTCCACTTGAATAAATTTTTCTTCTTTTCAAATATTCAGATAGGTATTAGCAGTGGTTAATTATCCACTCAGTACCTTTTGTAATAGAACTATCTGTCATTATGGCAAGCTTTTATGTTGTATTTGAGGGATTCAGTCTTCTTGGTAAAATATTGCTTTTGCAGTATGCATGGGAACGATCAATTTTATTTTCTGCTGATTTGATAATTTTCTACTAAAATTTAATCTTCTCTGCTATGGAGTCTGTGGCCAATTGAAAGATTTTTTTCCCTCTGCTAATAGAATATCTAATGCTTCTGCGTTTTACTTCCCATTTCTGTAAGTACGACTTTAGATTTTTCTGCACTATAATACCTTTAAATCTCCTATTAAGGGTAAGAAATGTGCAGCTAGGTTATGTTTTCTGTGTCCTTCACTAATTCAGGGATGAAACATGTTACATCTTCAGCTCCTGGCAGCTGACTGAAGGTGTCAGAAGACATTTTGCACTTTTTTCCTGATAATGGTCTATCAGTCCTAGATGAAGACTGTGAAAAACTGTCTGAGCTTTGGATGACCTTATATTCAGTGGTGAATCATAGAATCATAGAATGGGTTGGCTTGGAAGGAACCTTAAAGATCATCTAGTTCCAACCTCCCTGTTGTGGACAGGGGCATCTTCCACTAGATCAGGTTGCTCAAAGCCCCATCCAACCTGGCCTTGAATTTTACATGGCTAGAAAAAGGTGAGGGAGAGAGAGGAAAGATACTTTCGAAATGACAAGTTTCCTTAAGGACTATCCTTTTAATTATTACTGTAAATGCCTGGATTCTCTGATACATTAGAACTGCTCTCCTAATCAAAATAAGACCATAAATGGGAACAAACTGGATAATAACAATAAATACTTTGAAAGCCTAGGAGCTGTTTTGGGTACTGGTTGCTGATTCCTTACTACTGACTATTCATAGAATCATTCAGGTTGGAAAAGACCTTTAATATCATTAAAAACTGGCTAACTGGCAGTCATTAAGACTGACAAGTCCATCACTAAACTGCGTCCCTAAGCACCACATATACACGTCTTTTAAATACCTCCAGGGATAGTGACTTTACCACTTCCCTGGGCAGCCTGTTCCAGTGCTTGACAACACTTTCTGTGAAGAAGTTTTTCCTCATATCCAACCTAAACCTCCCCAGGCACAACATGAGGCCATTTCCTCTTGTCACATCACTTGTTCCTTGGGAAGAGAAACTGACCGTCACCTTGCTACATCCTTAGGTAGTTGTAGAGAGCTCTTCCCTGAGCCTTCTTTTCTCCAGACTAAACAAACTCAAGCTCTCTCAGACACTTCTCATAAGATTGGTTCTCTAGACCCTTTACCAGCTTTGTTGCCTTTCTTTGGACATGCCTCCAGCACCTCAATGTCCTTCTTGTAGTGAGGTGCCCCAAAACTGAATACAGTATTCAAGGTGTGGCCTCACCAGTGCCAAGTACGCTGGTACAATTCCCTAATCTGGATGGCCACACTATTTCAGATACAAGCCAGAATGCTGGTGGCCTTCTTGGCCACCTGGGCACACTGCTGGCTCATATTCCTGGCATCTTTCAAGACACAATTCCCCAAGCCTGTAGTGTTGCAGGACCTAGCACTTGGCCTTGTTGAATCTCATACCATTGGACTTGGCCCATCGATCCAGTCTGTCTAGATCCCTTCATAGAGCCTTCCTACCCTCCAGCAGATCAACACACCCACCTGACTTGGTGTCATCTGAAAACTTACTGAGCATGCACTTGATCCCCTCATCCAGATCATCGATAAAGATATTAAACAAGACTGGCACCAAAACTGAGCTCTGGGGTACACCGCTTGTGACCGGCCACCAACTGGATTTAACTCTTCACCACAACTCTCTGGGCTCGGCCATCCAGACAGTTTTCAACGCAGTGAAGAGTCCACCTGTCTATGCCATGAGCTGCCAGCTTCTCTATCAGAATGCTGTGGATGATGGTGTCACAGGCTTTACTAAAGCCCAGGTAGACAATGTCCACAGTCTTTCCCTCATCCATTAGGCAGATCATCTATGCTTTAACCATTGTTCTACCAAGGTAATGGAAAGAGGACTGCATTATATAATAGGGTATACAGGCCCTAATAACAAGCCCTGGGGAACATCACTTATGACCCGACACCAACTGGAATTAACTCCATTCACCATTACTCTCTGGGCCTGCCTATCCAGTAAGTTTTCTACCCAGTGAAGAATACACTGATCCAAGCCATGAGCACACAGTTTCCCCAGGAGAATGCTGTGGAAAAAGGTGTCAAATGCTTTACTAGGCAGACAATATCCACAACCTTTTCCTCATCCACTAAGTGGGTCACCTTGTCACAGAAGGACATCGGGTTAGTCAAGCAGGACCTGCCTTTCATAAACCCATGCCAGCTGGCCCTGATCACTTGGCTGTCCTGTATGTGTTGTCTGATGGCACTCTAGATGATCTGCTCCATAACCTTCCCCAACAGTGAGGTCAGACTGACAGGCCTATAGTTCTCTGGATCCTCCTTCTGGCCCTTCTTGTCAATTGGCATCACATTTGCTAACTTCCAGTCAACTGGGACCTTCTTGGTTAGCCAGGACTGCTGATAAGTGATGGCAAGTGGCTTGGTGAGCACTTCTGCCAGCTCTCTCAGTACCCTTGGATCTGCCAGACCCCTTCCAGCCCCATAGACTTGTACGTGTCTGAGTGGTGCAGGAGGTCACTAATCATTTCCCCTTGGATTATAAGAGCTTCATTCTGCTTGCCATCCCTGTTTTCCAGCTCTTGGGGCTGGATGCCCTGAGAACAACTGGTGTTACTTATTAGAGAATGAGGCAAAGATGACATTAAGTACCTCAGCCTTTTCCTTATCCTTTGTCACTATGTTTCCTCATGAAATTTAACCTTGTGAAGAATGAGATTGATGAATTGCTGTGTCTAAATTATGTTTTTCTATCATGTAGCAGAACTCTTCACTGTCTTGGCCATGCTGGTCCAATGGCTTACTTATCAGGCCACAGGATGGGATAAGCAGTGAGGTTTAAGGAAATAAGTATTGGAGTTGGTTGAAAATTCTCATCTGCAAAGACAAATTTCTTCGACTATTACCATTGCAAAGCCTCTTTCTAATGGTACATCACAAACCATAGTCTAGTTCATTATTTCTGACCTATTATATTTCCAAAATCTTCATTGGAAATACAGTCAATTCACAGGTAAGATTAGTAGAAGTCAGTATAAACTATCAATATGTTAATAATTTCAATTACCTATCGATGACCACTCTTGTTCCATTAGTGCAAAAGAAATGAAGATTCAGGAGGGTGAGAATGCTCATGAAAATTGGAGACAACAAATGACCAGAAGCATGAGAGTTTCCAGTGAAAACTGTCCATCTTATGGTGCTAAGTAGCTGCTGTTTCCTTCATCACACTGATGAATTCCTAGTATTCTGTTTTTCTTTTAGCCTTTGACTTCTATAAATCTTTAAGTACTCCTTTTTTCCAAAGAAGATTTATAGGAACCTTGTGCTTAGTTCATTAAGTATATATAGGTATGTTGCACAAAGTGTGTATTAGTACTACTCTTGGTCTGGTACCCTAACCATAGTATCAAAACACTTTTCAGTCTCATAGAGCAATCTTGATCTGAGATAAGGAAGTTAAAAAAAAGTATACAAAGAAGTTTTGCTCAAGGTCACACAGAGTGCCAAGAGCATGAAATTAGGGAGTTGTTTGGTTTGGTTTGGTTTGGTTTTTTCCATTTTCTTCCCCTCCCCCCTAAAATAAAGAATAACAACTCTGATGAAGATAAACAGACAAAAAAATACAATTGGAATTGTTTGAGGGTTATGCCTCAAACATAATATGTTACAGCAAACATATGATAGAGCTGTTCTTTGGGTAGATAAAATGTCTCTTGCCTATGTTTTCATGGAAGGGTAGGTACATGTGTAAAAATAATTATGCTTGGGTCAGCATATTTGCAGGTTAACAATCATCTGATTATCTGCTGATTCTTGCAAAACAGCAAATCTGTTCTTATACAAACATTAATTACAGAATATCTGACAGAATCATTCCAAAGTGGTTTAATTATTCACAGTTTTTATATGCTGTTTAATAGCATTTTATGCTGAAGAAAGATCAGACTAGACCTCTTACTAAAGCTCTTTTTACATTTTTACATTTGCTTTAGAACTTAAACTGACTGAATTGTCCTGGATGCTTTGCCATTGCAGTTTTTTGAGTAGCTCCCCAGCCTCTGTTAATTACCATATTGGGATGAGCCTCCTGTATCACCTCAAATGGATTGCATCTATTACATCCAATAAAATTGGTGTGTGACAGTTATTGATGGGGCCTCAACCATCCCAGTTTTATTAAGACCATTTTTACACCTAGGTTACAAGCTAACAATGCCATTATCTCTCCCCAAAATCCCTTGGCAGTTAGTACCGCCAGCAGCAGTAGAAATTACAGCGGGATTAATCTCTGGCTCCATCCTCCAAAAGCTTTTCTCCGGAGGTACAGAATATGTTGAACTGTGTTAAGCGGTGAAAGATTTAATGAAAAAAAGCCCCGAGTGCCTGCCCGCATCAGAGTTGGCGTCTGTCCCTTTCCAAACTTGTCAATACTGTTTTCTGCCTGTGCAAGCCTGCTGGGCTGTTGAGATACGTAAGATGGTTTGGGCTGTTCTGTTGCCGTAGTTGTTTTTAAAAGCCTGACCCTGCAGAAGGTTGGTTGGAGCAGTCAATTGTGGAGGAAAATGAGGAGATGGAGTAGAAGGAGGGAATTACAGATCTCTCAAGAGTCCCTTTCATTGCAAATCATTCTTCCAGTTGTGGGAGAGGGTTTGGCACGGTGAGCAGAGCAGGGGGAGACAGATCCTGTGGATGAAGACAAAGAGCGACACAGCACAAAAGGGTGAGGGAGAGGAGAGGGGATGCAGTGACTTGGCAGGTCACTCCCATGGCACCCTGCTCTGCCTGATAAGGTGGGGGGGGTTACAGCCGGGATGCTGCTGTGGATACACCTCCGTGCGCACTGCAGAGGCACCAGGGTTTGGGGAAGGAACGATAAGGAACACAATGAATAAGTAACAAAGCTTATTTGATGAATGCAGTCATTTGCATTAGAGTGCCAAATAGCTTTGCTCCTGGTGGCTGAGTGTCATACCCAGCTACAAATACTATTAGTATCATTTCAATGACATCCAAGGGTGACAGTAGACTGTATGGGTGGAGAGGTTGTTAGGAAGTTTCAAATTTTGCAGAAGAAAATGAAGCCTAGAGAAGAGTGAGCTGAGCGTCCCTTGCTTTTGTTTGGCTTAGGGAAGTAATGGCAGGATTGCTAAAATAGGCTTCTTTGAGTTTGGAGAGAGTATACAAGTAAAAGAAAAATCCAACACAGAACTTACATCATATAATAATATATCATGCCTTCTTATTTGCATTTTGTGACTAACTTTTCAAAAATGCCAAAGAAGATGCATGGTAATCAGTGATAGCTTCTATGCATAGGTAATGCCTATAGGTGCAATTCTTGTGACATTCCTGAAGATGCAGTATAAAATTTTAGCATCAGTCAGAGATTCCCTTGTGTCCATTTTTTGCTTTGTTTTCACTTTCATTCACAATGTTTTTCCAGTGAAATATAACTGGATGCATTTTGTGCTACATTTTGCTCTTTGTGCCTCTTTCCCCGGGGCGGGGGGGGAAATCATTACTTTTAATGACAGAGAGTGATCATAAAGATAAAGTTTATTTCAAGCTTTAGCCTAGCACAAGCAAAGAATATAAAATCTGTGACCTAGTGACAGCTGCAGGCTTCAGCTTCAACTCAAGTTATGATCTACCACCAGAACCCTGACCTGTATCATCTGCTTTTGCAATGCAAAAAGCCACAGGACATAAAGGACTTGTACATTATATCTGAATGTTAGTTGCAGAATTAATATCCATGGATGATACATGGTCTTGATTCTCAGACAGAGAAGCCAAGAACACCTTTGTTTTAATAATCTTTGCCTTCTTTAGTGTCCTTTTTCCTTTCTGGGGTTTACTTTCCTGGTAATTCTTTCCCTTGGATGTTACGTGGCCTGAACTCAATGCAGACTGAGCTTTTTGTGTGACTGTTTCATGTATGTTTATATCCTCTGTATTTCCACTAGCCAGTAATAGCTAGTGACAATGTAGAAAATGTAGAATCATAGAATCATCTAAGTTGGAAAAGAACTTAAGGTCATTAAGTCCAACCACTAACCCTACTCTACCAAGTACACCCCTAAGCCATATCCCCAAGCACCACATCTGTAAGGCTTTTAAACACACCCAGGGATGGTGATTCAACGATGTCCCCAGGCAGCCTGTTCCAATGCCTGACAACCCATTCAGTGATAATTTTTTCCTAATGTCCAGTTTAAACCTCCCATGGTGCAGCTTGAGGCCATTCCATCTTGTTCTATCACTAGTTGTTTGTGAGAAGAGACCAGCACCTATGTGCAAAGTGTCGGAAAGGTGGTAGATATTAGCAGACCACCTGTGTAACTCTTATAAGAGGTTTTTAATCTCTTGTTCTGTGTGAGGTTCTAAGGAAGTGCTGGAATACTTCTGAGAAATTACAAAGAGTCAATAGAATTTCAGAGACAAGAACCACACATGAGAACTAAAAAGCATTAAAAGCCTCAGATATAACAGTTTTTAGGGGTTCACCATTCCTAAGAAAGCCAACAATGGTGGACAATTCCTAGCTGCATGTAAGACAAGAGTATTTTTGCACAGCCTGTTGAAATGGCCAAGGTTCTTGTTAGCAAGGGCCTCATCAGACTGCGGGCAACCTACAGCAATGACCAATCCTTTGCTCACTTGAGGATCAACATAATAATTTTCCGATTCAGGTTTTACAGTTGTATGATCATGTTTTGTTACTGCTGCTATAAAAGTTAGTTAATCATTTTCTCCACTTCTCTTGCAGTTGTGAAATAAAGATACAAAAGGGGGGGTTGAAGTTCGGTGGCTTTGGTTTTGTTTTGTTTTGTTTTGTTTTTTTGTCAGTGAGCATGTAGATTATGTTTTGGATGTTCAGTTAATGTGTGTAAGATACGATCTGAATCCATACTAAATCAGTTTTGAAGTTTGGTAGGTATTTGATCAGCCTACAGAAATACTTAAAGGAGGTAATTGCCGTAGAATTTCAGTAATTTATACAGGAGATTAGAAGCCTCTCTAAGAAAGCAGAATATGTTTAAAGCCAGTGTTTTGTAAAAACTGTTATGTCTTCAGATTTTTGCAAGCACATCTTGCATATACTTCTGTTTTGGTGATTTTCCCAATCCCAACTGGGAGTACAGTAAGGAATTAATAACAAAGCAACCTGAAAAATCTGTCTCAATCCTACAAGAAACCTTTTGGCTTTGATGTAGTTCAGCAAAAGTTCATTCATTAGTGGGAAGCATTTCAGTTACAAACCTGACTTCACAATTTCTCTTTACAGAAGTAGTAAAAGGAACTCCTTAATTGACAAAAAATTTTCCCTGATGCAATACCAACTTTCCAATCCATGGTGGTGTCAGAGGGTTATTGGCTGGAGTCTGAGGAGCCCGACTTCCAGTTGCCATTATTCATGTGACCTGTGACATGATGTATACCTTCTGCCTTTAAAAGCCTGCAGTGTATGTAGATTTATTTCCAATTAAATAAGTACAATTATGCATGGTTTCTGAAAGTGTGCTCAGGGGTGGAAAGTTTGCCCTCAAAGAGGAAAGAGTATTTATTTAAAGCATTAATGGCTAGATAGGATCAACTCATTTATCTGGAGAGGCTTAACCTGCTGGTAAGCCATCTGGGGAGGAAATCCCAGTCGTACACTGGTTCAGTGTAATGGGGCTGTGATTCCTGACAGGGGCCTCCTGCTGTCTCCAAAATGTGAATGTAACTATAACAAAAAAATCAAAGAGATTATAGCTGAACATCACATCATCCCTTTCCTTCAATTGCTCTAACTTACTCATAGGCTAGAGCTTAAAATGCTAAATGCATAGAGGCAATTTTTCATTTTGGAGATTTGTTGAGTGGTAACTGGTTTACAGTATTTTTGCAAATAAAAACCCATTTTTACAGTTTTCAAGGTACTCTAATACTGGAGGGTATATATTCTGGAGTTTTTATTCTCACCTCTGTGTGAATGTTCTTTTTGCAGTTTAGTCTATTGCCAGTGTCAAACCAAAATTGAGGCATTCTTACCTATTAATATATTATGAATACACTACACCACCAGCAGAGCTTAATATCTCACACTGACTCCTAGTCATCTTTCAGAAGTGCTCAGAAAGCAAAAAAGGGCCACTTGAAACATTTTAACCTGATTGGTAAAAATCTTTTTCCTCCTTATCCTTGCAGCTCCCTGGTTAAAATTGTGTAGACTGCTGAGCTGAATATGGAAGCACAAAGTGTTGCACAGATGACCACCCGTCACTTTGTGCTTCGAAGGCGAGTGCTGACTGACAGATGCAAAGCAGCACATGCACTTCTTTAAATTTGGCATCATCAAAATAGTGAAGTACTCTTGGAACATTCTTGCTAAGGATATGCAGCATGGCTCAGTGTGTAAAGCTTCATAATTTATGGGAGTGAGAAAGAAAGAATAAATACGCAAGTTCAAATGAGATAGGAAAATACTAGAGAGAGTCCAAGAAAGGCTATGATTATTAAGGGACTGGAAGATCTCTCTTATGAGGAAAGGCTGAGATCGCTGGGGCTGTTTATCCTGGAGAAGAGAAGACTGAGAAGGGATCTTATTAATGTTTACAAATACCTGAAAGGTGGGTGTCAAGTAGAAGGGGCCAGTCTCTTTTCAGTTGTGCCCTGTGATAGGATGAGGGGCAGTGGTCACAACCTGGAACAGAGTTGTTCCACATCAACATGAGGAAAAACTTCTTTACTGTGAGGATGATGGCAGCCTGGAACAGGCTGCCCAGAGAGGTTGTAGAGTCTCCTTCTCTAGAGACTTTCAAGAGCCACCTGGATCTATTCCTGTATGGCATGCCCTGAGTGATCCTGCATTGTCAGGGGCATTGGACTCGATGATCTCCAGAGGTCCCTTCCACCCTCTACCATTCTATGATTTTATAATTCTAAGTGACTGGGAATTATAGGGCTAAAGTCACACCTAAGGGCTGGCATGAAAGTGAAGCTCAAGAGGTTTGTTATCCTTTTGGACAGGAGAGATATAGTTTCTAAAGGTACATGTAGGACTCTCTTCTCCATGCCTGTGAAGGGTGAGACAATAAATAATGTGCTTAAACTGCAACAGTGTAGATTTGGGGTTTAGTGAAGAAAAACCTTACAAGAGTAAGAAGGATATCTTGGAGTTGCTAGTAGGCTTCTGTTAGTAGAAGGTTTTGAGAATAGATTAAATAAACCCCCTCTCAGGTAAATCCTTGAGACAGGAGTGGATTAGGTGATCATCTGAAGTCTGTTTAGGCCTATTTTTCAATGATTTTATGTCGTGTGTGTGTGCACTGTGCTCATGAGTATGTGCTAGGAAGGAGAAAAAGGAGATATGCTGATTTTTACTTCATAGGAACTTGTAAAATATACCTCCATTCTCTGACCCCTTTCTTCAATTGCATATATTATAGGATCAAAATTAAAAAATGGACAGTTTTTAAAATTTTAGTGAAAGCTGTATTTTCATTTGAAATTCTATAAAGCAGAGTAGAAGCATGATGAGGAAAAGTGCAGTATAGCGCTACTTGGAGGCAGAAAGGGAACTGGAAAGTAGTAAATACATGATTATGCTTATTCAACCTAAGCAGCAAATTCTTCTGGTAGGGCAGAACTTGAAGATTCTGGCTTTTGTCTACCAAACTGCTAATGCTCTAGAGCTAGTGATAGGCAGGGAAGTGACTAAGCCGCAGACAGTCCCATCCCATGGCTCATAGGAAGCCCTGTGATCTCCTGCTGCTGCAGCCAGATATGGTAGCAAGCTTCTCAGGCAAGGACCACTGCCCTGCTCTGGGTGTGTTGGGTGCAGTGTACCTTGGCTGCCTTTCTGCTCGCCCACAAGTGCCTGCCTACAGTTGGGGGAAGGGAGCAAACACCTTAGCATTATGACCTTGCAAAAGACAACTCCATACGTTTCCCATCTAAAACTTGGCTAAGGGCATCTGGCCCTAGGTTTTCTCTGTCAGGATGATCCTAGTCATTGAACCATGAGCAGCATGTTGTTGAAGAGTTGGTTTGTCAGAAAAGAGGGATTTCAGTTAATCATTTTACAATCACTGTAGTCAGTATTACCCTAGGGTAGGAATAGAATCCATTAAAAAGGTTGCACATTTAAGGAGGACTTTCCTCCCCGACAGTGGACCACAGCTGTGAAGTTTCCATGATTACTGTGCAGCTATAAAATACTAGTTTTATGTAGCAGCCAACTGAGGTTTCTCTTGCAATTCTTTTAAACAAATGGGTCTTCTTTTTTCAAAATATTTTGTATATGGTGGTTTTGTCCTCACCTGATAGTTACCATTTATTCCTTTGTACAAGTAAGTATGTTAGTACTCTGGTTTGAAGGGAAGATAACAGTCTGCTTGTCTTATTCTGCTGGAAATAATGGAAGACTATAGCATTGGATTGCCATTTAGCTACAATAGCCCTGGGTGTGCATAGAGCATGGTATAGCAAAGTGAAATCATTTATTAACTCCTTAACAACATATATTTAATCAGTTTTCAGACCTTACAATCAATAAATGTCTTTTACTTCCTTGCCCTTAATTAGTGTTATGTTTGTTGAGATTGTCTGATTTGTATGTTGCAAATGGTACGTGGTAGTGAATTCTTGATATCATTAAATGGGACAGTTGTGAATATTTGTCAGGATTACCCTCTTGAAAACAAAATTAATCTCACTGCTTCACATGAATCCAGTGACTTTTTTTTTTTTTTTTTTTTTTTTTTTTTTCTTCTTCTCTAAACCAGTGAGTGAATTATTAAGACTAAAACTTGCAAGGAAGAAATGTCTTGTAATAAGGCAGGGTTCACAGGTATCATCGTAGTGTTGTTTCTACACATTTCTAATTAAATACCTGGTGTATTGGTGCAGTCATCTCTTCATACAGAAGGCTCTGCACAGGTGTAGAGTTTCTTAAGGTAGTGCCTATGTTTGCATCAGAAATTATGTCCACTGAAGTCTGAGAGCTGGTTCCTTATTTGGATCAAGAAGGAGCATTTGATAAAACTACATGTGAGCAGACGGATCTCTTACCAAGATCTAATTATGCAATTTTAGTCAAATCTGAAACAGATGCCCTTCTGCTTACCTATTGTTGAAGCCATTTGGTACTACTCTAATATTACACTGATACCAGGCAGGCCAGCCCTTTGTATTCCCCAATGAATCAGACATTTTGGGTGCTAATTAGATAACTTCACAGTCTCAGAAACCAAAGGTGAGTTTGCAGCACACACGCGTGCACCTCTCCCTGCTAGGTGAGCTGGCTGCCACGAGGAGGAAGATGCATTTGTTTATGTCAGTGCTGTATGAGAGGAGAATTGACAAGCAGGAACACCTTAATGGCTTCAAACTACCTGTTAATGATCATGGTGCTGCTGCCTGCCTGGCAGCCTCAGTCTCCAATTAAGCATCTGCCGGAGCTGGAAGCAGGGCTCTTAATTGGAAAGAAACAGATTCAAAGCAGGTTGCATTTTCTGCCAAGAGAGATTTATCAGCGAAGCCATGCCTTAATCCATTGTATCTCCTTTCCCACCCCCACCTGGCTTTTGTCTCCATATTCCCCACTGCTGCAGACACAGCCCTTGAGCAGGGCAGGTAGCGGATGGATGCTCAGCACCTTGGGGAGGTTTGCCTCTCCCCTAACCTTTCTCTGACCTGGGGCCCAGTGATAGATGCTGTCCTAATTGCTGACTTTTCTTCCCCCAGACCCTCCACGGCACGCATATGCCCATTAAGATATATTGTCTGGTACACATTTCAGGAGATCTGTTTGCAGCTATCTTTTACATAGAACTGATTGTTTAATTGCAGATTAAAGATTAATGCAAGTGTAATGATTCCATGAGGACACTTCAGACAAAAGCATCCTGCATCAGGCAGCCTGCATCCATTTTTCAATTTGGCCATAAATTTGGCTGGGAATTAAATAGTAAGTAGCCGTGATTGCAACACTGGTCTCTGAAGGCACTCACGGGAATGAAAATAAATGAACAGGCTCTCACACAAAGCATGTTTCATTATGGTCATTAGTGGACAGATCCTCAGCAGGGACTGAAGGTGAAATTGTCTACAAGAAATGTTGGCACATGTCCGATGAAATTGAAATAGTTAGGAAGCCAGTATAAAAACGTTCAGGTCACAGAGCCTATAGATGACAAACTTATTTTCTCTGAGCTGTGGGTGTGAGCTGCAGGATGTGCAAACATGGAGAGATTTGGTATGTATTCCAGCGTAACTCTATCTTATCTTTTACAGAGCATATTGGGGGAAATGTTCACAATGTCATGAATGTATAATTGTGTATATTATTTACATACCAGAAGTTCCTACAATTCATTAGACTGGTGACTTTGATGAATTATTAAGGTTTTGCTTTTTGTTATGTTTTCCAGGTAAGGGCCCTTTTATTTTCTTTAAAATGCCTAGCTGGCTGGTAAGTTTATTTATCTTCATTTCTCCTCTATTGTGTGACATGCTATGAACAGAATCATAAACTATTTAGGTTGGAGGGGATGGCTGGAGGCCATTGGATCTAGTGCCCTCCCAGAGCAGGGCTAGTTTTGTGCATGATGCTCAGGGTCTTCTCCAAGGGTGGAGACTTCACAGCTGCCCTGAGGAACCTGTCCTAGTGTCTCACCACCTTTGTGGCAAAGCATTTTTCCTCATGTCTGACTGAGGTTTCTCTTGTTTTGATTTGTGTCCACGGGCTCCTGTCCTGGCTGCTGGACATCGCTGAGAAGAGGGTGGCTCTATCCTTTCTGTACCTTCCCACAAGGCTATTGGTGGTGTCAGTAAAGTCTTCCTCAGATTTCTCACAGTGCCAGAACCTGTCTTGTGAGATAGGTCTGACTTTCAGGCTTCTGGGTGTAGAACAAAGCACTGAAGTTACAAATTATTTCAGCTAAGTTTGGTTAAAGCAGCTTTCTGGGGACTTCCTGATGTCTTGCTCGGCTTTCATGATCTTAGCAGCAGCTGCTAATTTTGAGTGATAAAACCTCCTATTTCTTCTGTGCAAATAGAATTTTCAGCACAATTTATGTTATTTTGAGACTAACTAGCAATCCTGAAGTTAACTTTGTTCTTCTTCTGAAAAAGCAGTATGATAAAATATTTTTTTCTTCTTCAAATAACTAAAGGAATCCACTTGGGGTTTACTGAAATGTAACTAAAGGAATCTACTGAGGATTACTGAAGTGTGTTTGACTCAGCTTGCCATACTTTCAGTGTAATTAGAATAAAAGTAGTGACATTTTTAAAGATGTTCAGTGTTTTGCACTTTGTTTTCCACTAGTTGAAGAGTCGGGATCATTTGTTTAAAAATAAGGTCCACTTTTCTACAGTGTTTAGCAGCTATTTTCCCTTCAGTTGCATCCTTGAAGTTGCACTCGTGTATAACTTGTTAAAGGGGCACTAGTTATAATCTTGAAACAAAGATATGATTTAACATCAATAGTAAGTTACAGAAGGAGGTGATGACTTAATACAATGATTAAGCAATTTTCACAGTTCTGTTGTTAATCTGTGTTCATTTTGGTTATTGAGTGGGGGTTTTTGGTTGGTTGGTTTTGTTTTATTTTCTGTTTATATCCTGATAGGCAAGTCTTTTGAGATTGTTGGTTATGCATTCATACAAAGACAGGACAGCAATTTCCTGATATATCCACCACATTTTATAGCTCTTAGCATGGTAATATAATTAATAATGCTAACCTGTGTTTCTTTCTGAACATGTCAGTGGAAATCTACCTGCACATGTGTGAGGACAGATGTATGTCTCCCTGTGTGTGTACAAGAAAGCAGATCTTTTGGGGCAGTAGTGTCTGAGTGGCAGGCAAGCACTTAGGTTTTGCTGTGTTCCCTGAGAAGAGCAGAAAACTGAAGGTGGTTGTAGCCACACACTGTTATCTTACTATCTGTAGCATCATGAGAGGAACATGCTTCGTTCCTTGTTTAACTAATTTCACCGTTTTTTTGGTAGGGATTTCCTTACCAAGCCCTGCCTGCCTGCCTTGCCACACGCCTTGTTGGCAGACCTCCCACTCATCCTGCTTTTAGCAGACTGCTCCTGCCTGCAGGATGCTCCACTGTATGAATCCTTCCCTTTCAAAAGGGCTGCTTAGCTCAAGGTGTATTTACTTAACCAGGCAAGATAAAATAGTACTACCTAGTGCTTCCTCAAAACCCTTTGAAGACCAGGTGAGGAGGACTTTATCAGCAGTATGCCTCAGTGCTGGGGAAGATTTCTGTTATGGTTTCACTTGTTCTGGTGAAGGCATTATTTCAAGTGTTCTTGTATCTTGATATTCCTAGCAGCCTTGATGTGGGCCTATTATTGGCACTGGCAGTCACATGTTTGCAGCTCCAGCTCTGATACTAGTGAGCCTGGCTCTTGCACATGCCCAAGCATAACAAGTAGTGAAACAGTTACACTTGCCTAAATCTTTGCTGGGTCTTTAGCATACATAGTTACTCTCAGTTTAAAAAATGCCCTGTGGCATGAGGAATAGGGCCTCGATCCCGCAAACTATTTAGGATCTTGAGTACTTGTTAAACTTTCTGTTTTCTTTTTCTTTAAGAAATTAGGAGCCTTTGAACCAGAAACCGTGTTTTCCTTCTGTGGAATGAATCAGCTACAGTGAAATGTAGGAAGTCTTTGTGAAATCGGCAGCAGATTAATGTTGAAATATAGCTCAGCAAAGCTCTAGTTTCTCAGGTACTGTGTCATCTACCTTACCTGATCAATAAAATTTATTTCTTTTTATTATTCACTTGTCTTTGCTGAATTAGGGCACTGTAATGTGTATTACTAGATGACATCAATGCATTTTCAAGGATTCTGTGTTTATCCAAGTTGCCAGAATATGTATTTTAAAAGGAACAAAAAGGCAATCTGTTGCCATACTTGCCAATTTTTTATGATGAACTTCAGAGATGTGTTTTGTAGGATAGTCTAGCAGTCTCTATTTTGGCAGCTGAGATAATAACACATGAAGAGGTGTTCTTTTTACTTCAAAAGACCACTAGCTCTTGGAATATATTGCCCTTTTGGTTTTTGGAAGGTACCCTTACTTATAGTAAGTTAGTGCTACATTTCTGGTAGTGAATTCAAAAAGAGAAGATTATTCACCCTAGGCATGTTTTATTTGTGTGTGATTTATTATAAGGTTTTAACACTTATATGTTTTAACACATTTATTATAAGGTTTTAACACTTTCTTAGTAATTTGTTTGTAATTGATCAATAATTCAAGTATCATAGATCACAGGCTGTTCCAGTAACTGTCCATGCCTTTACAATGATCACTTTGTATGGATGTGCAAATACAACTCTGATAAGGGCTGTTTGCATGGAAGTGCTAGTACTTCATGCACAGTTACGCTGCACTTTGCGATAACTCCAGTGATGCATACACATGGTGAGATGTTAGCACCATGAGGAAGGCATCTATCTTGATTCATACAGAACACGAAACTCGCTAAACTACTTCAGAAATACAAGTACTCTTTTTCCATCCCTTTGTTTCTGGTTTAAATATCCAGGGTGAGCTTCTGTTATTAGTAGGGTATTTCTTTTGTACTGAGCCAACAGTGAGATTTTTATAGAGAGCACCATCAATCATAGTCCAGCATTGCTTCAAGATAATTTACTTAGGATGGATTATTAAAGAAAGATTAAGGATGTGTTAAAATAGTTTATTTTGTATTAATAGCACACCTGAAAGATGTGTGGTCATTCCAAGGTGCTCCCATAGGCTATTTATGTGAAACAAATGAACTCTGCTTATAGTATGTCTATTACAATGGAACATCTGGAGAAACAGAGGTCATGGAGGGAGTTCCTTGGGCAAGAGACAGCATGTTAGCTGGGGAGAAGATAAAGTTAGGACACAGAATTGCACAAAAGGAAATATTAAAAAGCTGTGAAACAGAAACTGCTGCAGTTATTCTGATTCTTGGAATCAGTATGTGGAAGGGGAAATATTAATTAAGAGAACTGAGGAGAGAAATTGTGTTTTTGCAGCAGGAGACAAAACATTATCAGTCCTGCTCTGAGTGGACTGTGCTGGGTAGGAGAGAAGAAGAATAGTGTAGCCCAGTAACATGCTCTCTTTGGCTGTTGATCAAATCTTTCCAAGCAGGCTGTTCTCTCAGCAGCAGCCTTTGTAGTCTGAAGGAACCAAAGAAAATACTTGCTTTTTCCATTGGTGGCATTAAGAGTATATTGATGAGTGAGGAGCCATGAAATGAATAAGAGTAGCTAAAAGATTAGTTCTCCTAAGAGACCCTGCCAGGGTATGAACATGTAAACATTTAAATGGAATGGTTTTCACTATCTAGAAAGTGCTTTAGCAGTGGTTTTCTCCCAGATATATGTCTCCCTTACTGCTCTAAATCAATTCCCTCAAGATGCAGGAAGCAGGACATGTGTTTGGTCTGGATCAGTGCTGCTCAGGGGCTGCTGAGAGCAAACTTCCTCTTCACACACAAGTTTCCCGTGACCTCTTGGTCCAGTAGATTCCCCTTGTGGCACATGCAATCTCAGAGACAGACCAGGAGAACGGGTTACCCGCTTCAGAACGCCTTTGTGAGGCTTCTGGCAGTTTTTAATTCATCATGTGCTGTGTGTAATCAAAACAGAAATTGCTCAGATGCTGAAAGATTGGTACCTGATGAAACTGTGACAGGAAATACTTCTAGCTCTGATCTGGTGTTTGCAATGTGTGAGGGAGAGAAATCTGTTCTTGTGGGGTCTTTTATTCACTCTGCTTTCAAGAGCTGGAACAATCTGTCTCTGTGCTTATTTAATTAATGTGATGTCAACAGCGATAATGTGTTAAATAATATAGAATGAGTTGTAAACAAAGCAGGATTTGAATCTTCCAAACATTCCACAACCAAAATTAATTGGCCAACCTCAGGGGAAATTGTAGTGCTGAGTCGTCTTCTTGGGCTTTGTTTCCTTTTTTATGAACAGTGAATTAGTTTCAGTCTTGAATCTTCCTGATATGTTACCACTTTTGCTGTCTCACTTTGAGAAATAGTTCACACTATCTCAAAAAAGAAAAGGGGAAAAAAAAAAAAAAGAGAAAAGAAACAAAATCCAAAATGCCTGTGGCTGTTAGAGGCATAAAGCCAGATCCTGAGCCTCAGTATCAGTCTGAAGCGAGACTGGAAGCAGTCTTGTATGAACAGTGACAGTAATCAAATTAAGCCATTAAAACACTGGAAGGTGATCTTAATTAGCAAGTGTCTGCATCTAGTTAGCAAAATGTAAGTGGAAGTACAGCTACCTAAATGAAAACTTCTGGTGGCTTGTTAGTGAAGCTATTTTTATTTTATTATACTCTTGTTGGATTTTTTGACTGTATATTTTCCTCTTCATGGGGGCTGACGCCCAGTTACCTACTAGATGAAACACTAGCTCATTGCAGTCAGCAGCCAAGCTCTCAAGAAATGAATGAAGCATGAATGGGATTCATCTGCCCTATTTCAGCCATGTGCCTGGACTTGGGAAAAACAAGGTAAGAAACAGGCACCATCAGAGAGCAGCTGCCCTCTTCCTTAGAGATGTAATGGATCACATGCATTGGCTTGAAGCTTCCCTCTTATCCACTTTGACTTTAAAGGAAGCCTGCAGCTACTAGACATAAAAGCTCTGGATAACTAAAACATGGGTGAGGCAGATGCTGCCTTGTGTTTGTTTGGTAGTATAAGCCTGTGGTAGAATAAACCTGCCAATCCTTCCAGGCAGGACAGAAGCAGTGGCCTGAGGGAACCTCCTTCTCCTCCATGCCTCTCCTATGCTTACTTATTTGACCTAAACCCTTCTATTGCCTTAATTGTAAGCTCTGAGACCTGGCCTTGTGTTGAAATGTTCATCTGCTGTTCTGCCTGCACAGGCACATTTAGCCTCTGTTTATTCTGCTGTATTTTTCTGCTGCAGAGAAGAAAGAGGAGTGAATGAGAAAGTTTCTTTTGTATTTTACATTAACTGGGGGTTTATCATCCTTGAGACATTGGAGAAAAAAAAAAAATCTTACCTCCTGGAAATCCTGAAGATTTCAGAGGAAGAAAGAAGGCACCCTTTGCTTTTAATTGTATTCCTTTTATTTTAAATGAGCAGTGACTTATACCATGGAGCAGTAGGCAATCTGCAAGATTAGTCCAAAAGGTGATCCAGACCTCAAAGGAAAGACGAAAGCCCTCCGTGCGTTGGTTTTTTTTGTGAGCTTTTTCAGATTCCTGCTGCGCCTCAGGCTTGCAAAAGAGTGCAGAAATCCTAAGCCCTCTCTTTCTTGGATAACAGTGGAGGCAACAAAATGCCTTTTTTTGAGAGTGAGTGAGTTTAGGTGCAATACATGGAACTGATGTATGACATGCTGTTCCTTTGTAAAAGTACTGAGAATATTAAGATACTCCCATTATCAGTGCTTAGCCTCAAGCTTCCTTTAATGATCTTACCACGTCTTGTAAGAACTAGAACTAAATTGAGTATGTGACTTCAGAACGTAGCTACACAGTGACAATTAATGGTTCTTGTCAACGTCCTGTGCAATCAGTATCCATGAATTATGACATCTAACCACTAGCCCTTTTAATCTCCACTAAAGGTTTTCAGATTCCTTATTAAAGCATCCATCTATGGCTCTGATGTGTCCCCTCAAAAGAAAAAATAAACAACTAATCAAGTAGACAGTGTTCTTTGCGGTTTAATTCAAAGGATGCTGTTGTACATATATTGCATTTATATGCTAATATCAGTTCATCAGACATTTAGACATGTATTCTTTTAATCTATATTTTGTATCCTTGTTATTATGTCAGTCTACTGTTGAACTTTCCCCTGTTCTTCATTCAGAGAAAGTGGCTAATACAGTCAGCTAAGAAGATGAAAGAGTTATAGAGATAGGAGTTGGTTCATGCTGTTCTTGTTTTACTCACCGATAAAAGTCATGCAACGTAAAAAAAAAAAAAAAGAAAAAAAAAGAAGACAACAAAACTAAAGTAAAATAACTCTTTACAATGATGTGAGCAGCAAAAAGAGCTTAGAAGTGGTCCATAACAAGAATGAACAAGCTTTGCCTTTCTCTACAGGTTTTCTTTTTTAATGTACTGTATCTAATCCTGGTACCTTATCTAATTTAGAGAATAACTATAGATGTTCTTGAGAGATGTTCTTGTGAGAGTTAAGAGCTGAGATGTGTTTATTTCTGGATTTGGTTTGAAGAAGCAGTGCGAGCAGTTCTTTTTCCCTTGCTCTCCATCACTCTGCCTCATGAGTAGCATGTCATTTTTCTGTGATGTATACTTTTCCTCCATTTTAGCTCATGGTCCTGCCATTTTCTATCTAAATGCAACCACCTAGACCAGTTCACACCAGCTAACATTTGGTTTGCAACACTGAGACATGGGGTCCTATGTGATTCAATACAGTATATTGGCCAGGCCATTGCCACCAGGATGGGTGGTGGCAAGGGCTGGAAATAAATCTTCCCCTGATGTGCGGTGTGTCCTGCTTGTTGTGTATTACTTTGTCTTATCAAAGCCCTGTGATGGAAGGTTTGAAGTCTGAGATTTAGCATGGTTTTCTCAAGTGTGACTCATTTTAAAAAAAAGATGCAGCAAATTTCTTCTCCTTGACTGAAAACATGGGCTCACTGTGGTCCTGAGAGGGGGCAGCTAAAAACAAGTTGAAAGCTCTTTCCACAATGCATGAGTGTCATGAAGTTATGCCTTGTCTCACATTAGTGGGTCTACTGGTGATTAATTATTGAGTCTTCAAGGCCCAGCTTTGTACTTCTTTTTTTCTTTTTTAAGAGCAGCAGAAGATTGGTTATGCCCAGTAGTCTCAATAGTGAGCTTCTATCATTAGCAGAGGAAGTTTGGGTGTGAGACGCAAGCTTCCATGTGCAAGACCTTTGCATAATAGCTGCTGCTAAAGAGCTAACACTTCCCAAGCAGAAAATCTGTAAAGGATTTGACGTTCAAACATACTCTAAAAAGCTTAAATTCTTCATGAGTTCAGGATGCTCAGTTCAGTGCTAAATCCAGAAGATCCAAAGCACCTTTGTGATGTGTCTGCCTGTCCAATTTATCCGAGTGGGTACATTCCTGAACTAAGACAGGAAATTTCTCACAATCAGGCTTTCACATGTGATTTATAGACCTAGTCATACACCAATGGAAAAAATGCATTGAAACACGAGACTAGAAAAGATGAATTGTTTCTTAAAAAATAAAAGATGGAAACTCTTTTGCATGGATAAGTGCAGATGAAAGCATTTCACCCTTCAGTTCCTGAAATAATTTTAGCATCCTAATTAGAGGATTAATTATTTCTGTATACTTCATCCATGTCTTGCAGTTATTTTCCCTATTCTTAATTAGTGATGTGTTTGACATTAGCTTGTGCCAATGTAGTCAATAAAATTTTAGAATTAGTTAAATACAACTTTAATTGGTATTGTAGTACCAACAGATTGCTTTTTTTTTTTAATTA
>JANHGN010012773.1:48325-85855 GCA_024605025.1 Megaceryle maxima
AAAAAAAAAAAAAAAAAAAAAAAAAAGGTAAAGTATTTTTACTGTTACAAATGAATAAAATAAATGATAAGATAAAATGCTTTGCATTCTGATCTAACTAAGCAAGGAGAGAGTCAAAGCTGTTATTTATATTAGAACATTAGATATTTTAGGAGAGGAAGATGCATTGTGTTAGATTAATGTAGCTATTTTATTTAAATTTGCATCTATGCAGTAAAGGAGTGGAGATAATTCAGTACAGGACCACATGAAGAATGTTTTACAACAGGACTACTGGGAATTTTTGTCACATAAATGAAAGGAAGTCTCTAGTAGAAAAGATGCTGTGGCAGCTCTCTGCTTTCACTGTGTGAGTAGATGGATGAGTGTTTCTCTGATTCCTGAAGCTGGAAGGTTTATGTTGCATCGATGGGAGTGTTTTCATCTGGTTGCATGGATCAAATCTAGCATTTGGCCAGGATGGATAGAGCTGGAAATCTGCCAGCTATTATACTCTACTATTTAGAAACAAAGAAAAAGTGAAAAAGGCTTTTATTCAGGTTCTCTGTGCAACTGACATTTTTAAAAAATGATCTGTAAAATTCTGTGAGCTCCTGGGAAGGTATGTGGATCGCCAGAAGTAGCTGGCCTCACATGCCCACTCTTAATAGTATTTCCCATTGCCATTGCTGGAAGCAGGCTACCTAGATGGAGGTGGTTGATGTGAGCCAGTAGGACATTGCTTGTATTGTATTGTCTCTGTGGTTCACTGGAAGTGTCAGGCTTATTCAAACCTGTACTTGCTTTAGATTATTATTCTTATTTTGGAGGAATCCAAGGCACTTTGGGGCATCTTTTTCAGAAATTGTTGTTATGACATGATATTTAAAACTGATTTCAAAATAGTCTTAGATATTCACATAGAAAACAACCTGCTCTCTGAAAGTTGGGATTGCAATGATCTCTTTTGGTGTGGGTCTTCTGTACATATGGCATTCTGCAAATTACATATTCCGTTTCACAGAATTATTTTATTTATTACCAGAGGAAAATAGATTATTAATTACAGCCAAGGGCTGCTTTGATTAAATATACAATTAATTAGCTATGCTAAGCCCATCCCAAAGCTCCCAATATTTTCAGCTGGATGGTTTTTCTAGTACTTTTAATTAAAATTGTTCTAAAAAGCCACAAGTTAGCTGCATGTGCACTTAAACTGAAGTTAGCTCTTCAGTGTTTTGCTGGTTTCTGAATGCCATCTAATTAATCTGTAGTGATTAAATGTACATAAATTCATCTGAAATACAAGGTAATTTGTGCAGATATGGAACAATGGAGAGCTTTTACTAGTCCTTTGCATAATTGTTTTATCTTTGGAAAATAATTTTGAAAGCCTGCAGATGATAATTGTTTTGATGAAGCAAATGTGGAGAATAGCATACCAACCAGACACAGTAAACAAAGCAGCAGCAGAGACTTACTTAGAGGGATGGAGGTGCTTGCTTTTTTGGTGTGCAGCTTGTCTTTGTTTCTGGAGGAGCAGGCTCCTTGCTGACTGTCCTCAAAGTTTGGAAAACTCACCTAAATTCCTCTGTGCTGTCTGGCAGTTTGTATCCCACTTGTTTTGATGAACGGACTGATGTGTGGCTAGGAGGTAGCTTAGAGCTATGTTTTCCTTCATAATTTATGAATAAATTTAGGGTTGAGTTTTCCAATGGGATCAAAAAGCAAAGAGCTCTTGCAAAAATCCACAGGTTTTGTTTTGATGTGTGCCATCAGTACTTGTGAAATCTCTCTTTCTCATTACTGCCGAACTATTTTCAGCAGAGATCTCCGAGAAATTAGTTTGTAAATAGTGAAACTTTCCTTAAAGGAGACAGGGTGTCTGTCTTTTGGAGCCCAAATGCCTGGGATTTTTGGCAGCTCTGCGTATGTGTGGGGATGCATGGGAGTAGCAGACCCTTTGTGTCACAGTAGTGAAAAATTAAAGAAATAAAAGCTGGGATGGCTTAGGGGTGTGTTGTCCCTGGCTGGAGCATGACATTCTAGAGACTGGAAGGGGCTGCCCTCCAGGTCACAGCAACAAGCAAGGAGAGGATTAGAGCACATGTGTCCAAGTGCACTTTGCTCAGAGAGGTGCATTGTCTTCTGTCCCTCACCAGCCACTTCTGCATTTGTCCTTTTCCTGTAGTGGCAGCCTCCTAAAGCATGCTGCCTTATGGCTCTGTGAGTAAAGTCCCATAAAGGTTTGAGCCCTTCAGCCTGTGGAGGGTCTTGAAATCAGATCATCTGTTTTCTGTGGACACTCCAGCTGTGAGGCTGGAGTGGTTTTTGTCAGACTTGTGAGCCTCAAGTGGTGTGGTAACTTTCTAAAAGGTCACATAGATGATAACATTCTGTTGCTTTCTTGTTTTTTGTTGGTGGGGGTTTTTTTGTGTTTTTGTTGTTGTTGTTGTTTGGGTTGTGGTTTTTTTGTTGTTTTTTTGTGGGTTTTTTTTTTCCTTTGTTGCCTTTTTTCCTTGTTTTCTGTGTGCTTCCTCATGAATAAGAATGGGCAGAGTTGCAAGTGATTTTTTTTTATGGTAAAAATATTTATTAACAGAAAGGTCAGAGACTACAAGGGAGAAAGGTAGAGGCTGCATGTAAGGAAATCTGATTTTGTAGGTGAAGGTGGAGAGATAACAATGTAAAGATAATCTGCAATGTCCTCTGATGGAACTTCAATTTACAATTACACCATTCTGGAATATAAGCTGCTCTTTCCCTTATTCCTTCTTCTTCCTTTTCCTCCTGAAGGCGGCAAAGCTCTGGACAGCTGCAGGAAGTTGCTGCAGGGTGAGGAATATAAGATCCAACATAAGGAAGAGCTGTGCAAGATAACAAAACGATATATACTGTCCCCAGAAGTACTGTTTACTTCTCATTAGGCTTCATACTTTTTTTCTCTTCTTTACACATTGTTAATTCATTTCTCCAAAGAGAAAACACACCTTTGTTTGGAGTAATATTAGTGTTCAGAAATACTAATATTATATTTGTACATATATTGTATATATGTAATTAGTTATACTAATATTATATTTGTTTGGAGTGATATTAGTGTTCAGAAAATGTTTGGAGTAATATTAGTGTTCATTCATCCTAAATCTGCCACAGGAAAAGTATCAAGTTGATGTTTGAGTTCCTAGCTGGATACTGGATCATCCCTGTCATGTGTCTGCACAGATAGTTTGTCATAGCACAGTCTGTGTCCTAATCTCATGTTTTTAATGTATATGTGCTGCTAGCTTTTAATGGTACATTAGCTTAATTTGTACTTGGCAAAAACAATGTTCCAGTTTTGCACATATTGGTCTATAAATATATTTCTACTCTGGTCAGCAATACTCTGGTCTTTCATCAAATATGCCTTTAACTTTTTTAACAAAACTGTTTTGTTTTGTTGTTGGTTTTTTTTTTTTAATTAAGCTTAATTTTACATGTCACAAGCCTTGTTTTAGATGTGCATTCCAGGGAGCTAGTTAGTGTGTGGAACAACATATATTCTAGCTTTTTTTTTTTATCCTGAGAACTTGTGCCGTCCATTCATTTCACCTAGAAGGGATTTTATCAATGTGTCAAATGTCCTGTGAACGGTGGTCTAAAAGCCTGTCTTATGCCATGTGACAAAGAACATACTCCAGGCACAAACATGCATATGCTACAAGTTTAAAGCAAACCAACATAGTAGTGTCCTGACCCGGCTGTATCCATGTGCTACAGCATGCAAGTTTAAGTACACAAAGACCCCAGTTTTGTGCTTAATTTTGCCTGCATCCACTGTGTTACTAAAGTCAAGGGTGAGAAGCCAGAGAGCAGAGCCAGCCTGCTGCAGAGGGAACATGATGATGGCAGAGCTGGATGCAGCTGTGCAAAGCGCTCCCAGCTGGGAGTTGTTCTTTGCAGTCTTCTTAATTTCCAGGACCTGTACCTGCAAGCCATTTACATCTGTTTATGCCAACTGGTGTCCAGTCCTTAAATGGAGTCTTTCAGATGTCTGATAGATTGGAAATGCAGGTACTCTGGCAAAAGAACTGTCCCATTTCTACTAGGAAATGTTCTGTGATTCCCTCTTGTCTTGATAATGTATCCAATACAGGTCTTAAACATCGGTGACATTTGGAGATACATGAACAAGGGTCAAACGTCATTTATAACTTTTGCCTGTTATTGTTTCATGCTGTTGCTTCAGCTTTTATCAAACTTTAACATCTGTCCTTATTACAATTTACTTTGCAAGTGTGCTCTTCTTCTGAGGTTTAGAAGTGCTTTGAAAACACGAACTCAGACACACAATGTTTCTGAGGTGTAGTGTAAAAAGTGTGCATTATGCTTGGAGATGATGCTCTGCATGTATGGCAAAAAAAAAAAAAAACTTATGTTCTCGTAAAAAAAAAAAAAATTTACTAGCTTATTATTTAAGTCAGAGTAGAAATCTACTGTTTTACCATCAGCATAACAAGAGGCAAGGAAGAAGTCAAAATATAGTTAAGCAACTGTGCAAAGATGACAAGGCCAAGCCAGAGATAAAGGCAGACCTTGGACATTCTAGGTCCTGTGCTGTCCAATTCACAGCTCTGCTTCTGTTTCTTGTAACGTAACTTCTAAATTAAAAACCACTCATTGTCTGAATGCAAGAGCTGGCACAATACCTATCTCCATCATAGCTGTTCTGGGCTTCACAATAAATACCTCGCACCTTTACAGCTGCTTTCAAACCCAGCTCATTATGATCTTTTGTGTAAATCCTTCTAAATTCACAGATAATTGAGAAGACGGGCTCCGAGGGGCTTACAGCTAGCTATGTTAGTGAAGCTCCTTTAGGAAGTCTGAGTGCTGAAGAGCTTAATATATTATGGGAAGAAAAGAAGTGATTGCCCATGCACAGCAACAGCTATACTATTTTATTTTTTCACAAAAAAACCCAAAGGCGATAATCCACTTTATGGATTAATAGCCTGTAAAATACTACTCTAAAAAATAAAACCATTTTTGAGCTAACTTATGGCAACACAGAAGGCATCAAGAAGCAGTGGAGTCTCTGCTGTGTTGTACTCATGTAACTTGAAACCATGCTGAGTGAACACTTTTTTCTGCTTTTGTAAGACATGGGAAGAATAATTTCTGTCCAAGACTATAAATCAGACCTCATCCTATGAAATATGTTTACAACACCCTCGAATACTGCTATCTATTAATAGAGATGTTCTCCATGGATTACCAAAAGCCATAATACAGTATATTTGTAATTTTTCAGCATTTAAAATATCTTTTTTCTTCCTGTCTTCATTTCATTTTAATGCTTGACTTTTGGTCTCTAAATTCTCCAGAACTGAGGTCATGTCATTTGCTAAATTAAAGGAATATTCACACAATATCCATGGTGCTGAAATTTATAACCAACTCATTTCTCTAGATTCCCTGTTCTCATTGGAGAGAGGTGGCCATTTCCAGAGGGTGATTCAGTTTACTCACAGCTAGTTTACATCTCTTACTCACCCTCTCCTTCTGTCTCTTGTCTTTGACTGCAGAAGGAGAATAGTCAGTTAAATTAGGTGTCTACATTTGATGGTCTGTGTATCTTCTCCCATGCTGTATATTTCAAATTAAAACTAATAGATTTTTTTTTCCTGCACAAACTATGTGAGTAATTGTACTTGTGCAGTAGCTCAAGAGATGTATGGTTTTGCTTGGATAAATATTTGCAGCTATGTGCCTAGATAACCCTACCTACCCTCTTTATAGAGATATTTCTATATCTCTCTGGCTTGTCTTTTTTCCCGCTTGTCTCCCTGCTTTTTACATCTTTGGGTTTTTGCAAAGAAACAGATGTACCACTGCTTCCGTTTTCTTCAAGACATCTGTTTTGGGTTTAAGTGTGAGTGGATGAGTTTGGTATCCCGGATGGAAAGTCAATGCAGTCAGCAGTTGGCTGGGAGAGCAGTTTGTTTGGTTGCTCTGCAATTTGTCTAGGTGATACCACCTAATTTACCAAAGGCATGTCTTCCCTAAAGCTTCCCTGAAGCATTTTTTGAACTCTGTTAGACTGATAGTAACTTTCACCCATTGACCAGCAGCTGCTCCCTGTCTTCAGATGAACATGCAGAAAATTAATTGTCAGAATAGGAAGCCATGGGTTTTGTGTGAAGGTTGGATGATACAAGGGGAATACAGATTTTTCTCACACCTGGTGAACTGTTGAAGCATGTTACTGGCAGTATTATAGATGAAACAGAGATGGAAATGGATGATGGAGATTTGCTGCTTATTCTCACGCTGCCAATGCTTTTTGATACAAAAGGATGCCCAAAGTGTAGTCCTTGTTGATTTTGTTACGGTAAAGCACAAGTCTCTCTATTTCTGAGGTTGAGCGCCATTAAATGGGAAACTCTTAAGGACTTCAAAATTCAGTTTGAATTTTCCTGATACTTGGTGTGATCAAACATAGATCATTTGAAGATTAGAGTCCCAAGTTTGTGGTCACTTGAGGCTTCTAAGGTGTATTCCCCTAGAAAGGTAAATTTTCTTAAAACTGAAAGGTCACATTACATTTTTTTTGTATACTCAGGAATCATAGCTCAGTTTTGATTGTGTTGTGTATGCTTCATCCACTCTGTGCTCCAGCTTATGTAGATTATCTCTACCACTTGGTGGCAAAATTGAAAACAGCATAAATAGTTATTCTTGCAAAAACATGAGCCTACTGTAGGTCTGCATCACAGATGTTTAACTGCAAATACAAGATCTTTAGTACTAAAATGCAATTGCTGTCGTCTTCTCCAAACTGAAGACCTGGTTGTCCCTCCTGTACACTGACTGTGCCTAGAAAAAAATATATTTAAAAAAAAAAAAAAAAAGGAAAGGAAGAAAAAAAGAGAAATGCTTTCATGAGTCACGGTTTATAAAAATACAGTAATCAGAACATAATAAGGAGAAGAAAATCAGAGAATGAGACTAGACCTGTCATTTCTCTCATTTGCTTCACTACTAGGAGATTTGCAAACACAGCTGTTGTGCCTATTTGACTGGGCAGGAAAAGAGCATTTCAGAAGAGTAGCCTTTGTCTACCCACACTAGCTCATCAACTCCAACTGTACTTAATAGCTGGTTCAATTATATTTAATTACTTCGAATTATAGCTTCAGAAAGTGGTGTATAATTTCTTGCATTCCAAAATGTCCAGTAACTGTGTGGAAAGACTTCCTTGCAGAGTGAAAGACATGATTTCATACTCACTAATGCTAAGTTCAGCTTTCCCAGTTTCAAAGCAAATGATGTATTTCTTAGGCTACTGTGTCAATGTGCATCTGACTCTGATCCTTACTGTCCTCAGTTTTTAAGGGAAAGTCTTGTGTTCCATTGGCTTCCTTACTTCTAAGTAAGTCTGGCAGACTAGCATGGGCATGGAGTAAAATGGAAGACCTGGTGGGGAGGTATGGCTTCTAACTGTCAAGCTTTGATTGGCAGGTCCAAAAGTGCCTTTTGAGTTTCCTTCCAGCCTCTTTGCATGATGCCTCTTTGCGCCATAGACCACATGTATGTTCTGCTTGACAGCTTCTGAGGGGCTCTGTACTTTCTCCTATCCAAACAACAGAGGATGAAATGAGGATTCCAAATCTTTTTTGGTACTCATGCCCCTCGTCTGCTGATCACGCGTGAAGATGGCAGATGGGACAGCATTGCCCTTTCTGAGATCACAGTATCACAAGCTGCTCCTCGTAATCCCTCTCTTGCTCTATAGAGCTGTGTGATGTACTGGATGTGATGGCTTGCCTGAAGCTCCTTTCCACTGACTGTGGCAGGCATCAGAGGGAAGCTGGAGATTACGATTACATGGCTGGGTACCTGACCTTACCATTTCTAGGTTTCATTAAGGCTGAGTTTTGGAGATGGGGGGGAAAATGAGTGTTCTGACTATGCGTATGATAGTACTGGCTCCCTTAAGTGTGTTTTAGTGAGACTTCTGAACTGACAGCTGAGCATGATGGTATTCACATTTGATATTAATAAAAACACTTAAGGCCAGTATGCAAATTCTTTCCCACAAAAATCTTCTCTGAGAATCTCCATTAAGAGCAGATTTGTCTCCTACATATGTAAATATTGAATTTCCACAGAATTTGAAACCTGCAGACCCTTTGCTCAGATGTTTTGTTTGTTGTCTAACAATATAAATAACTAACTGCAAAGTGGTCACAGTGAGAAACAAAACCATGAATACTAACTTGGCAGGCTTACTTTAAATTGCCTGCCTAAAAAGCTACCTGTGGCATTCCTGGTGAGATCTCATCCAGTACTTCCCATCTCCTGTACAAATAGTAATCACAGAATTTTCTTTATCCTGAGATCTTGGAGGAAGATCTGAAACACAGCAGACAAAATGGCTTATGCTTGGAACACAGAATACTGCTACAAGGATTGGAGACCTGCAATTGGATGGCTCGCTCTCAGATATGGAAGCTGGCCAGATTTCCCCAGTGGCCTGGCCTTTCTGCCACAGTTCCATGTCAGTGACCAAGCCCAACAAGTGTCAGGATGAATTCAAATAGCAGAATTGATTGCTGGGAGTGATTTATGCCTGCCTGCCTCTCCTCAAGTGAGGAAGGTTTGTTTGAATTTTGCACTGCCATTTTGAACTGGCTTCAGATATCTCTCAATTTATTGGAAATGTCTTTTTACCAATAATTTTATGCTATGACATTTTACTTGACTAGCTTGTAAAAAGCTAGCTTACTGTGAAAGTTTAAAGGAACCTGGCTTTCTTAAAGAATGTCTATTAGCAGTAACATGAAAACTGCTCTAAAGTCCTACATGATGTGGATTTTGAAACACAAGCTTATGTCATTTTAAATTTAAGTGGAAAAATATTCTTTCCTCTATCTGAACCTTTCTAAAACATAACCTTTTCAACAGGTAAGCCGAGAAGAAACCCATGTACATGTGAGCTGTAAGAATATATAGAGTAAGGACTTGGTTGAAGTTTGCACTTTGCTACAATGTATCTATGAAGTTGCAAGCTTTTGCTGCTCCTCCCTGCCTGCCTCCTATTTAAAATACAAATACAAATTATACAAACTTTGATGTTGCAACATGGTATTTTGGTTTCTGTGAGAAAAGAATATAATAGGACAGCAGAGAATTTACATTTGGAGGGGACCTACAATGACCATCTAATCCAGCTGCCTGACCAGTTCAGGGCTGACCAAGTTAAAGGATGTTATTAAGAGTGTTGTCCAGATGCCTCTTAAACACTGGAAGCCTTGGGGCATTGACCATCTCTCTAAGAAGCCTGTTCCACTGCTTGGACACCCTCTTGGTAAAATATTACTTCCTAATGTCCAGTCTAAACCTCCCCTGGTGCAGCTCTGAACCATTCCCACGCATCCTATCACTGGATACCAGGGAGAAGAGATCAGCACCTCATTCTCTACTTCCTCTCCTCGGGAATCTGTAGAGCAATGAGGTCACCCCTCACCCTCCTTTTCTCTGAGCTAGACAAGCCCAAAGTCCTTAGCTGCTCCTCACAGGATGTTCTTTTCAGCCCTTTCACCACCTTTGTTGCCCTCCCCTGAACATACTCAAGGGCTTTCATATCCTTCTTAAATTATGGGAGCCCAGAATTGCACACAGTATTCAAGTCAAGGCTACACCAATGTTGACAGATACAGCACGATAATAATCTCTCTTACCGGCTGTTTATCCTGTGTTTGATGGACCCCAGGATTTTCCCTCTTGGCAAAATTTCTTCTTTTGCTGGTATCTACCTTCTTCTTTTATGTAATGTCATACAAATTAAAACAAAAACAAAAACACCCCACATTTTTAAAAGGACTTTATTCCTGAGACAAAACAAAGATGACATTGCTCTTGGCTTGATATCCCAGAGTGCCATGGTTAAAGTATCTTCATTGTCTAGGTCATAAACTTTATCTTCAAGCATATCTATTTTAATTCGTGTCCCCTTATAATTAATTGTCTAAGTTATCAGAACAGATGTGAAATAATTTTTGATGCAGCAATATCTAGAAGCCCCTACTTACTCTGTGTCTCCATGGTGCTTGATACTCTATAAAGAAAAGTCTTTGTACCGAGGCATTTTTTTTCTAAATAAATAAGCATAGGAGGTATAAAGTGTGAATTGCAGTGTTTTTTTCAGTGTTTAAATTAAATTGTTCATGCTGCTTTTACATAAGATAATCAAAAGCTTGTCAAATAATCTTATTGCATATTAAAGGATAACTCTGTTGCTCCAAACAGCAATTATTCTGTTCATGATGGTAAAAGGTCTTTTCTGCTCTGTATGATAAACTACATGATCTGATGTCAGTGCAAGGCAACTGAAAGCAGCAAGAACTACCCGCACGTACTCAAAAGCTGTGTTTTTTTCTCCGAGTAGTTAGGACAGAGATTTTTCAATATCTACTTGGATTTCAGTGATATTTGTAGGATATTGTAAGGGAATGGTACAAATCTAATTTATGCAGCATATTCAGTAGCCAGTCAACTGCACAGCCTTGGCTACCAGCCATGTGTAAGCTCCCTGCCTGATTTCTTAGCCATTTGGTCCTTAACAGCCATGCCATGCCTTAGAGAGCTGGGACAGCAGCTCTGGCAGAGTCTTGCCATACACTTGGAATTGCCTGGGAAAAGGAATCTGATGAGCATTGTGTGAACTTCCTCAGTAATTGCCCTTTGCTCATTTTTTTGAGAGTCTGTTGCAGAAACAAGCCAGCTATTTCATTCTTTCCTGAAGCTGGTATGGAGGGGCTTCACATGCAGACTTCATGGAGGGAAAGGTTCCCTTTTTAGGTGTTATGTACAAAAGCTATACAGGAGTGGCTGCTGCTGCTGCTGACGCTGCAGAGACCAAACCCAAGAAGATAAAGGAAGTCAAAGGAGTGAGAGAAGCCTAAGGGAGGGGAGCCAAAGAGGCAAATGGAATAAGAAAAGAGGAAGGAAGTGATGAGGGAAGGCAGAGATACTGAGTGTCAAAGGAGAGAGACACTCCAGAAGGAAGAACAGACATTGAAACACTGGCAAAGTAGCAGCTGTACTTGATTTTCAGCCAGGAAGGAGCTGCAGGTCTAACTACTGAAGACCAGTACACAGCCACGGTGTTGTATAAATAAGATAGAATTAAGCTGTTAGTAATATTCACATCCCTTACCATTTTTCCTGCTAAGAAGGCATGTGGCTATTAAACTTTAGAAACAAACAAAATATATATGTATCAGTGCAGTAAGCCATCACTCAGTAGAAGAATAAAGTAATCTTACATGACTGCTCATTAAAGGAGGATCAAAATAGGAGAGAGAGAAGCAAAAAAGAAACAGACACAAATATGTTTCATAAGATTCCTTTTCTGTGCATCTACATGTAGTTTATTTTGTGTTCATTGCATGTAACTGAACGTGTACAAGCATGCTATAGTTAATATTACCTGCATTCTTGATGTTCAAATAAAAATTGTTGCTAAGCTTTTGTAAGAGCTACTGGGAACTTTCTGGTACAAAAGCATCTAATGGACTTTTGAATAGCAGGTAAGGCCCTATCATTTCCTTCATTTTATCAAATGTGTGGTTCCTCTGAATTCTCATTTTCTTCTTTTTCAAAAAAGATCAAGGAAGCTGCTATATTCCATGTTCCATATTAATTAATGAATTAATCTATTGCTGTGTCAGCCCCCATGGCCAAGTGAATCTAAATACATGTGAACTTGTCAAAAGTAGTGGTTTAATATTTAGTCCTGTAAAAAGTTGAAAGAAATTGTTTCAAGTACTACTATTAAAAAAAAAAAAAAAAAAGCCAATATGCTTCTTCCAGAATGAAGTCATGAAAATCAATATAGAATAACAGTGTCAAATTATTGTTGAGGCAGCAAGAGATAAGAATGGAAAAAATAATGAAAGGGAAAGAGAGGAGGAGCCTTTTCTATTCCTTCAAGATGAAAATTAAACCAGATAGGCAGTAAGAAACGCATACTAAAGTAGAGCAAGTCTGTTGTATGTTCATTAAAGAAAAGCAAGTGCAGGTGCTTTTAGAAAGCACACTAACCTTAGCATTTCATGTGGTTGGCAACCCAGCAGGACACTGGGTTGGGCTAGATGTGTGGTAGTAATCAGGAGCTGGCCAGGGTTTCAGTGAGGGTTGAGACCAGGCTCAGCACTCTGACGTCAGGTTTAACATCGCTGCTGTTATGCAGTGTGGAATGCTGGCATGTGGAGCACCTTCTTGGCCAAGGCAAAACTCTGCTTACCAGAGAGGCTGGAGGCAACGTGTTGTCAGCTGCTCTTCTCTGCAGCTTTGTCAGAGCCAGCCCGGTGCGCTGGTGCTTGCTGCTGGATGTGCTGGCAGAAACGTGCTCCTTTGCTGGGATGGGAATTGCTGTGTGCAGGAGAAGCAGGCTCCCAGTGCTGGCACTGCATTCAGGAGCAGGGTGGTGAGGCCCAGCTGGCTGCCTGCTCTGCCATAGCTGTCTACCTTGCTCCTGCACAGCTCAGCAGGCAGGAGTCCTCAGCTCTGAAAGAGCTCTAACTCTTGCTGTGCTACCTTAAATTGAATTTAAAAATAAAAAATAAAACCTTCCTTGTGCTTAACTGCATGCCTTAAATGGGGAATTTTAATAATGTGCCAACAGCAGCGGTTTGGAGTATCTTACTGTAGAAAAGGTCACTGTGCCCATAAGTTATCCTAGCATTTGATCAGTGGACTCTTTTCGAAAGACTTTAAGTCTCATTATTCACTGCTTATAAAGTCACTCGAGATATAAAAAGTCTTTTTGTAGTAATGAAAGAACTCCCAGAATTAGCCAGAAGGCAGCCATCTATCTTTTTAAACTACTCAGTTTGGAGGAGACCAGGAGTTTCAGGTGTCTGTACGCAGATGAATTGTTATGACAGTGATAAGTGTAACATTCATGTGGCAATGCCAGATGTGACTGAGCTCATGGAAGGCTGGGGTTTTCTGCAGAGGTGAGAGAATCTCTTTTGTTAGTGAAATGCAGACTCTGGTTACTGAAAAGGAGAAAAAGTGACTACACGTTATTTACAGAGTCCTGAAATCTGCCTATCAGCCTCTTCCATTACTCTTTGGGAATCGCAGATGATTAAAGGATGCCATTAATTTGATCTCCTAATGCTTTAATGGCAACCACCTTTTTAAGTGCCTCTTCCCTGAGAAAAATGCGTACTCCAAAAGGGAAGTTGAAGAGTGAGCTTGTGGTAGAGCAGAGACACTGTGAAGTTCACAGGAGAAAACAGCACTCAGTACAAGGGATTAGAGATAGAAAATACTTGTTCTGAGCATACTCTCTGGCTTTTGATTGTGTTTTTCCCTACTGTCAAAGGGTTGTATGTGGTATATCTCGCAAGAGATTATAAATCTCTTTAGTATCCTGTACACAAATAGAAAAAGTTTGCAATGATTAATGTAATAAATGGTGGTCTAATTACATCAAGAAGTAACTCAATGTATTTTATGCATGCCACAGCTAGTTTAGTTTTTATTGCCCTCAGGCAGAATCCTAATATCATCAGAAAAACTGTTTGTCAATATTAAAAGCAATTTACATAGTAAATACACTCCAGCCTTGTTACATCACCATCTGGGTTAGCTGAGCATTCATGCTGATACCAGGAGGTGCTGGTGAAGATAGAACTCGTGAGTGTTCAGACTGTCCAGCTGTCACCATGGGAGGATGACAAGTGCCAGCATTCCCACCCTGTGGGAAGGGGACAGATTGAGTGATAGGGAAATGGGAGGTCTTCATGAAGAAAGGTTCAGGAAAAGAAAGATGAAGGGCACTGGAACTGGCAGGCATGAGATAAAGGAGAGACCTGGGGAGCAAAGAAGGGTTCACATTGAAAGGAAAATGCAGAGTAAGAAGAGCAAACAGCGTAAGAGAGAGGAGAGAAGAGAGACCAGAGATAGCAAAGCAAGAATGAGGAGAATGAGACTGGGAATACCAGCTGTAAGAGTATCCAAGAAAGATGGCCACAGCAACTAGTAACAGGTCTGCTGGGCAGATCAAGGGAGTCAGAAAAAGAGAGTAACAGCTGCTCATAAATGCGTGTCTACCAGCACGTGGCTGCCGGCAGCTTACATGGAACTAATGCAGTGATTCTTAAATTTAATTTGTTTTTTTCATTTAATTTTAGCACAAACCAAGAGAATTGCACACAGTAGTATATTCGCTCTGTCAAAACTCAAGTGAATCTTTTCTGAGATGTTGCTGTGCTTTCTGTACTCAGCTTTCTGAGCTGTTGTGATGATGTTGAACATCAGCACGAAAGGACTTCAAAGGACCTTTGTGAGTTGTGCACTGCTCTAACACACAGTGAGGAGGTGGAGGGAGTATTCTCCAGTTACACAACCTGTCAAGTCTCATATTATCAAGTGCAGGAATTCAGGTCACATTTTGGTCACAGATTAAAACTGCTAACTTAGTAGTGCATTTATACTCATTGGGGCAGGCATAGTTATCCTGGTGCTGTGGATTGTAGCATCTGAGTGTTGTTCTGAAATATGTCCCAAGGTGAGGAGCCAGATCCACAAAGAGATTTTAGACATGTAAATGTCAGGTGTCTCCCAGGGTGGACTTTTCCATACAGTGTTAGAGGAGACTGAGATGCTCAAATGTATTTGTGGTGAATGATGGTTGTGACTAACCCAGCTAGCTGGAACTAGGCATGGATCTAAACCACCATCTTTTTCCTATACTCAATACCTTAAGTGCAATTTAGGCAGTAAATATATTTGGGATTTAAAACCCAAAACCTCTTCTTAAAGGCATGTAAGGGGAAATCTTCAGTGATTTCTTTGCTTACAGTGAACTTGACTTTTCTTTCAAAACATGGAGCATGATTCTGCACATGAAGTTTTTGGAGATGCTTCTTGGAGTAGCAGTTTTGGTTTAGTTAGGGGTGACCAGGTAGGGAAGGCAAAATTATGGAGAAAAATATGTTAAACTAGAGTTTGTATCTGTTGGAGAAGCAAAGCTGCACAAACACTTCTGTATTAGTTACCTTACTGACTAGTTCGCTGTAGTTTAGTGTAGCTGTAATGAAACTATTTCTCCATTCCCTGTACCTCTACCTGATGCACTTTTTCCAATCCAGTTTAAAAATCTTTTGAATCCCTAGGATAGATTGTTAGACAATACTTCCAGACGGTGTTCAGCTCTTTCCTGGGGTCTTTTGGGGATGTGTCATGTCCTTCATAAAGAGGAGTTGTAGCTGTCAGACCTGCCCACAGATGCACTAATTGCGGTGGACAACTCTGACAAAATAAAGCATCGTCTTAAGGTCAGTTGAAAGAAGGGTGTTTTTTAATGACAGCAGCTGTTTAGATAATCAAAATTGCCAAGAACTCAGTGTGTTGTCTCCCTCTGCAAGGAAGCTTTACAAAGTGGAAATATGTATATTTGTATGTTTTCCCACTTACTGTAGCATTTATTTTGTCTTGCTTAGGTCAAGGCTTAGCTATAGGCTTTTCAGACACAGTAGAGTTTTCTGCTAAATACTGGGAAATAGAAGTGGTGCAGGTTACGTGTAGGAAGATGCATAGAAGGCTGCAGGACTGGGCTGTACCTGGGTCTATTTAGTATTGTTAAACCAGCTACACAAACAGGACAAGCCTCAGCTGTACAGGTAATGGAGATGTGCTTCTTACTAAAAGCCTGTGTGGTTCAGCCTGAGGGAAGCAGCCAGAGCCTGTGTGTTCAGCAGCTTGTGTAGCTTCTAGGAGGGATGACAAGATTTCATGGTCAGGGCAACAAAGGATCAAATGGGAACAAGCATCACTTAACTCATCTGGCTAAGGAAGAGGAAATGTCATTAAACAGCATAATAAAAGTTGTCCCTTTATTGAACTTGCATGAACCCTCACTGAGACTGTGATATTGGGTAATGGCTGATTTTGCTGCCTTTCAGATTAACTCACTGAAGAAATGCAGTTTAGTACTGAACTGTAACCTAAAAGGTCATCACGTTGAATGCCCTTTCTGTAGATGAGCTATCACATTTGTGTTAGCAGAGTAGTTGCACTGTACTCTTCAGCATACCTGTCACTGGTACCTCACATGTCCTGTGCCCCCTTGTCATACCCAGAGAGGCTCACAGCTGGTGTCCACCAGTGGTAGAAGTTCTCTGGAGTCTGTATGTGCTGCAAGTTGTAAGTTTGGGAGGAAGGTGGTACAGTTTTGTTCTTCTGTGGCTTGCAGTTAGGGAGGGCTCAGATTCCTGTTCTAAAGAACTGGTCATACTGTTCCATCCTTTGTGCCAGTTTGCCATCCAAGGACAGACCCAGTGTGTGGTAGCCTTGGTGTATTTAGGATGAGGGATTGAAGATTAAGAGACTGGTGATGAGACAAGATTTAGCACCTATCAGGTCAGAGGCATCTTCTGCATGGGTGTTGAAATCTTCTAGGACAGTAAGCCTTGGATGAACTCCATCATAACGTCAGACAGCATCTTCATCATTTCACTGGGAAACCCTTATATCTGGACATCTCTGCTCTAACAGAATGCGTCACTTATTCTTCCCTTTGCCTTTGCTGATTAAACAGAGGGTCTCCAAGGGTTTTACTTTAGCAGAGGTAATCTTGAATTTCAACTTGGATGTGTCAGATATTTGCTGAGGATAGGAGGTTGTGCTGCTGACACCTTTTATGATGGTTGCATTCATGTGACTAGAAATATGGGTTTTTTCCCTTTTTCTCTTAATGTGAAGAAAATAAAGACTACAGGAAATGTATCAACATTTCTGCCCTTGATTCAAAAATTCTGGCCAGTGTTAAATTATCAAGAGCAGAAAAGTGTTAGAAGACAAGGCTATTTAATTTCTCAGTCACAGGTACTTAAATCCTGAAAGCACTCTCCATCAAAGAATTTTTTTTTTTTTTTTTTTTTTTAGAATTCAAAACACCATTTGCCTGTATCTTCTATAATCACTGTGTTGTTATTTAGTCCTGTCCCTCCTTCCTTCTCTGTTGTCCACCTCTGTGTGAGTGGGAATAAGCCTGTGTACAGTGGTGCTGGCATTAGAAGTGGCATTTGGCCAATGTCAGTTGATTTGTGCATGAAAGACAAAGCCCATTTGCTTGTTTATTTTCTGGCACTGACAAAGTTTTGGATGTAGCTGGATTTAGAGAAAGAATCCAAAGGGGATGGCCAGGATCCAGGCAGTGGCCACCAGTCACTCTGGGGGAGATGTTGACAAGTGGCCCAGATTTTGCAGTGTGTCCAAAAGCAGAGAGAGAGTGTTCATTAAACAGAAGCTTAATCAAACAGGGCAGGAGAACGGTTTACATGAGAAAAGATATATTCTTTATTTAACATTCACAACTTGCTTGTGGATTAATTAGCCCATCTGCTACAACAAATGTATTCCCATGTCTTTGTGTTGACTGTTAAAAGTGACTGATTTCTCTATCCACTTAAAATAGTACCCTGGATTCCACTGAAAGTAACCTTTCTGAGGCAAGGAATTTATTTAATCATCTACTAAGAACCTGTAAGTGGCTTGCTGTAAATAAGTGCTCAGCTGTCTATGGCTCCCAGGGTAACTATATGTGTGTTAAGTTGGGGGATAATTCAGGAGACAGAAAGCCCTTAAAGAATCTGTGTGAAGAGAGCTTCCAACCCCATCTGTAGTATTGGTTTTAGGTTTTAAAATAAATTCTCTCTTCTCATCCTCAAGTGGGCAGGACAGCTGCCAGCATAGAGTAATTCAGCTATAGATTTTCTTCTGAGAAAGGCAGCATTCATAAATTAGGTGACCTTTATGAAGATTGACAAAGTGTGTTGATGAACTTCAGGTGACAGTTTAAGCAAGTATTGGGTGTCCAAAGTGCTTGTATTTCATAAGAAACCAACATAAAGGATGGAATGTTCTTAAAGTCTTTAAATTAAATACACATTTAAGTTAAAATAGAGGTCAGACATTGGTTCCCAGGATAAATGAAAATGTCTATCTTTTGATTTCTCACATGCATGTGATTCTAAAATATTCTTATTTGTTAGAAATAAAATGTACATGTGAATGCCATTGTTGTGAATTTATGTGTTTCCTCTGAATAAATAATGACTAATGTGAATAAACAGAGTTTTTGATTAAAAAAAAAAAAAAGTTTGCTATCCAAGTATCTTTTTGCTTTGCAGATGCAGATCCTTTTTAAAATGGTCAGCTTGTGCCAAAAATTATGTGGTTCAGCTAGGATACAGAAGGATTGTGTGGTTTATACTTGAACAGGGGAAAAAATCAATACAGTGCTATGTGGTATTTATTCCCAAGCAGTTGCTTTTAGGAGAAACATGATAACAGTTTTCCAGAACTTTAAAGTATTAAAAGGGTCTGGGGAGGCAGGAAAGTAATTTTTCTGTTCCAGGGGCCTTAGGAATGATAGTTACTCAGAGGGACCTATAGGGTGCTCTTGTTAGAAAACCTGTGGAAACTGTGGAAAATTGTGTCCTGACAGGATTCAGCAGAGGCTGGAACTGAAAAGTCACTAAAAGCCAGATCTGAAGCTTTATCTCTAATTATAATAATGCCTTTATTAGACAGGGCTGAGTCTCAACAACTTTGTAATGTAACTTGTGCTATTGGTGAGGGTTGGTAAAAGTTTACTCCTTGGGGAAATATCTTTTATTTTCTTATAACTTGTTCTTTGTTCTGGTCCTTCCTCTTATATACCAGTGATATTTTCCCATGTACCTTGGATTAACATAACCCAAGGTTATAATTTGATAAATGAGAAATTAAACAGTAAAATCTTAACATAAAAATCTTAACATTTTTGGCTTCAGTCATCAGAGAAACCATACATATGCATTAAACTTAGGTGCTGTTCACATTATTTGTTCACAGTTGAGACTGCAGTGGTATGGTATGCCTGTGGATCCCAGGCAGTCAGCACACGGAGTACAGATATTTTTTTTTATGTATAGAAAGCTGTTTGAATAATTTCCATCCTTCTCACCACCACATACAGCATCAGGGCTAGCTAGAAAGATCAGCTGACCTTTGCACTGGTGGCTGTGCTACAGTGTGGTTATTTTGCACATCCTCATGAGTAACTTGGCTGTGAAAGTGTTGTTTATTTGAAAGTTGTCAAGGAAGGCTGTTTCTACCATTTACTCAACTACATACTCTGGAAATGTATTGAGTTTATATATACATGTAATTAATGGTCAATGGTATCATAGCCACCTGCATAAATAGACAGGGCTATGGTTACTTGTATTGCCTCAAATATGACAGTTTTAATTGCAAATTCTTCTCCTCTTTCTCCTTATTGCTGAGAAAGTTCCAAGAATTTCTTGAATGAAAGAGTAATGTGTCAAAGTTTGGTTTCAACCAGTATTTGCAGGCATTGAGGAAAAGTCACATAGAAGGTCTGTCCCCTTTCTGAGGTGGCTTTAGCTTCAGTTCATTAAACAGAAGTTTTATGATCTCATTGTCTGTACAAAAAAAGTTAACATGGACATGAACCTGCAGTGGAATCCTATTTCTGATCTGCTGCCAGTGTACAAAATTTCCCAGGGATATGAATTTTAATCAGGTTTTCATACCCTTCAGATACTCACATTTCTTACTGGCAGACTCTGCCTTTCTACCCCAGCACAGGATCATCTCATTTCCACAGCAGCTCCCAAGTTAAGTCATGTGCAGCACTCAAGAGCAGTCCCATTGCTCTGGAAACAACACAACAGAGTTTCCTACGTAAGGATGTTGTGTAGCTCCTGTGTCCACAGGCTTAGCTACCGACTGCCATTGACAAATTAGCCCCTCGCATTTCATAGCAAGCTGATACTTAAAAATTTTGCCTTAAACACCTGAATTCATACGGATTGAGCATCACCCAGTCTTGCAGTTACCTTTTCTAATACCCTAAGGCCTCATCTAGACTGGGAGGAATTTGCTGATTCGCCCGTTGCAGAGAGAAGCCTTGCCACAGTCTTTGAGCTGTGCCAAGCTATGCTGCATTTGCAGCATAATTTTCTCTGGTCTATTATTCATCTGTTTGCAGCAAATTATTTCTTCAGTTTGTTGATTTAGATTTCTCTTTCTCTAAAAGAGAAGCAGCTGACTGTGTTAGTCAAATCTTCCTATCTTTGGTCTTAATGATTGTATAATGGCCATAGCAGATAAGTGACAAAACATTGAAAATTGGCCTTGTTCCTTTTGAGACATCAGAGACATGTTTATTGACATCTGCATTAATAACAGTGCTGTGCCAGAAATCCTTTAAAATGGTTACATGCCACAGAAAATACCAAAATTGAAAATTAATGGTACCCCTCCTTTTTTTATTTGTATTTTATGAGGTGAATAAAATAGCATGAGATAAATAATTTTAAATGTCCTTTTTCAATACTTATGTTTCTTTGCTGTGTTCAGATTCCATTGCGTCAATTATGGAAGAGTTCAAACCATTTCTAGTTTCTAGGAAAGATAAAAGAATTTATTTTCGCCTGACAGCTTTTTATTCCCTCTCACATAGATGCTAAAATATGGTCCTGTCAACAGCAGCAAGTGGCTTGATTGTTACACAAATAATTTGTCCTCCTGTATTTTACACCTGTATTTTTATGCTGCCTTTTCTCTTGTGAGTAACCTTTGGTATCTTTTTCTGGTTTTCTCTAGGTCAATGGGAAGGACCTCTCCAAGGCCACTCATGAAGAAGCAGTGGAAGCTTTTCGCAACGCCAAGGAGCCAATAGTTGTTCAAGTTTTGCGACGAGCCCCAGTTAGCAAAGCTCATGGTAGCTCTCAGGATGTTCGTCTTGCGGATGCCAGCACTCAGACTGACATCACTTTTGAGCACATTATGGCTCTGGCCAAACTAAGGCCTTCCACACCACCAGTTCCTGATATCTGCCCTTTTCTACTTTCAGACAGGTATGGTTTATCTTCTCTTGAGTATTTATTTACCTGTGGGATTGAGGCTTTGCAGTGATAGGCTTGTAGCCTTCTCTTGAAAAAGTCTCAGGAACACTTTAAATAAAAATGTATGTGGTGTTGTTAACCACTGTCCCATTCAGGCTTCAGCGGTGGTTTTCCTAAACCCTGCTCAGGGATTAGAGCTACAAGAAGGAATCTTGGCCAAGTTTACTTTGTGTTCATGTGTTTGTTTATCCAAAGCTAAGACCTAGTCAAGAAGAAAAACTATTCCGTCTTTCAAAGTACCAAAATGTCTTCCTCAAACCTAGAAAAAGCTGTCTTGTTGCTTTCTATTCCTCCAAATTTCTTACCAGAAAATCAAGGAAACAAATTATTTATTTTAAAGGTCCCATTATCAAAAACAAAGCAAAGAAAAAAATATAGAGATCTAAAGTACAATTTCACCTGCCATATGGCAAATGTTATAAATTAAATTATCCCTCAGTTGAAATCTTTGAATTGAAAGCAAACACCAGCAGGTGGTGCATACATAAAAACAGGGTGTAGGATTTTTCCTCTTTGGACTCCACCTCACAAGTAATGTCATCTAGTGGTTGACCCTTGCCCTCTCTCTGTAGCTAGCATAACTGTGGTAGCCCTAGAGTTTTCCACTGACTTCCTGGCATGTCGTGCATCTCTGCAGAATTGATGCTAATGGAGAACATACCACTTCATTTTTAGAAGTTCTAGGTAAGTTGTATAGATAATTATCTCAGAGAACTTGCCAGCAAATGCTGGATTGAGCCTACCACTTACTGCTGCACAGCTAAGAACGAGATATGTTTATATTTTTGAGTTGTTACTGGATATTACTAAACTGTGTACTATTGTGATTAAAGTTCCATGCCCTCTGTTTGGGAAAATTTTCCTGCCTCTGGTAAGATAGATCCACACTGGAGACTGTGTGGTTGTGATCCAGCCTTGGATCAAAGGCTGAGCATATTGTAAAGACCTCAATTCTTGGTACTCTAAGCCCATTTAACAGTGCAGTTTACTGACATTTTTAAGTGTGCAGTTGCTCAAATGCACTTCACCAGGCTGTTATCAGCATAGCAGAATAGGATAATGCATTGTTTTATGCAAGTTCTTGAACAATTTGTGAGCCTGATGTCAGTTGTAAATTGTGGACATTGAAGATTTTATAACCAGATAATTAGTGAGTTGCCCTTGTCCATGATGCAGCATGTGAATCTGGAGTTAGGTACCCTTATGAGCTTCGGGAATCCCAAATTGGCAGAATTAAGCAGTTTGGCCCAAACCCACCCTTTTAAGAAATCACCCTGTGTAAATCTAACAAAAGATGAACCCAGAAAAATGAACTCAGACAGTGTATGAGCTTTTGGAAAGAAAACATCGCATGCCACTTCTTGGTACAGTTCCTTTCACATTGTCAGGACATTCAGAGTAGCATTCCAGAGGTGAGAAGAGTAGAGAAGGGGGGTGGAGGTTATCACTTTTTAATTTAAAAAAAATATTGTCTGATCTACTGTTATTGTACTGCTTTGTTCCACATAGCTGCCATTCTCTTCACCCAGTGGAGCATGAATTTTATGAAGGTAATGAGTATCTTTCCAGCCTGCCTGCTGATGCAGATAGAGCAGAGGACTTTGAGTATGAGGTAAGATCACTGGCACTCTGCAGCCTCTCTTTCTGTTATTACAGATACAGTATTTGCACAGCTGCTATCAGGGTCCTATGAGAAAAATAAGAATGGGAGTACTTCTTTAAAAATTGGCACCGAGGACTATTTTATTTTATACCTGTGTAATGTCACAGGCTTTACTGGGGTTAGGCTGCACACGTGAAATGTGAAAGCAGAATTGGATGGCTACATACAAATCTGGGAGGCTTACTAAACAAGCTCCCTCTTTGTTCAGTGAAGACTGTAATTCAGATGCTTTGTTTTTGCAGTTTTAACGCTTTAAAGCAAGCTTTTTCAAAATTAAAAATGGTAACTAGAAGCTCAATTGATTTCTTTATTTTTTTCCTAATTTTAAGAATTAATTGGTTTGGTGTCTCATGCCTTAGGGATCGGTCTTCCAGATACTCAGGTCTGTACTTGACTGTTTCTAAGATCAGGCTACAACTTTGAAAATTAATATCATTTCTATTACTCGCTCTTTGATATATGACATTGTAAGTATTGCAATTACAAGAAACTGTGCTCCGTACCACAAATCTCCCTTTGCTGTTAATGCTTTGTACTCTCCAGTGACAGGACTGGATGTGTTTCTGAGTCACTGAAAAATCATTATGTGAGGCTTCCCAAAATGATAACGTGATTGGTGATGTTGTTCTTCATTAGATTTTCATTTCAATATCTAAATAGTCTTCTTGTCAGCCAGTCATTAGCTCTTCTTGTTTTCCACTACCATCCAGTAACAAAATATTTGTAGGGATAGGCATAAGAAGCAGATGGTTCTTTTTATTATTAAACAGTGCTGAGTCTTTGCTTAAGTTCAAGTTACTGTATTTTAAATAAAAGTGATTGTAAATAATTAAATATCTTTAATGCAAGATTAAAAATATCCTTTCCTCCTGTTTGCTCTACCGTAATACACCTTTTTAAAGGTTTCATATAACTGGTTGACATTTGGAAATTAAATGAATGGCGAAAGCTTTGGCAAACATACAATGTGTTCACTTCTGTCATGTCTTTAGCAGCTAAAATGCTCTACTGCAAATTCAGCCCATTGTTCTTTTCTTCTAGCAGCCTGGACGATTTGAAGTTCTTCCCCAGGAAGCAGAAAAATCAAATAACATCTACTTAGTGAATCTCTATCAAAACAAGCAAACTTTTATTTGAACTTCTCAAAAAATCATTGCTAGGGATTAGTGAAATCATTATTTCTTCCCAGTTGGGTTTTGGTGTAGATCTCAAAGCTTGAGAGTGTCAGAGCTTAAGTTCTGTTTTGACTCCCCATGTGTAATATAATATTAGATTTCTCTGTTGAGTGAGTATCTTTATGGTGCTTCTTCCCTAAATGAAATAGAAACTATTTTTCCAGTAATATTTAAATAAATTGGTAATGTAAGCATCTAGAAAGAATAATTTTTAAAATGGTTAGATGAAAATAAATTTCATTATTTAATCAGAATATAAGACATTAAAATACTGTCACTTTTTAAAGAGTCTTCCTTGTGGAATCAAGTCCTCTTTATGACTATTGTTAATTTCTAATAAAAGTTGGCATAAGTATTATAACAATGGCAAATGCTTGGGCAGGTTTTCAGTTGCCTGTAATCTCTGCTAATCACACCATCATAGTAATTAATTTGCTGTCAGCTGTGATTCAGTTGCCCAAGGCAAATTCACTGAGTGACTGAAATAGTGTTTCATGTGAAATTTAAATAGGCAAGGAAATGTCTAGCTTCCTTTGAGAAGAATGCTTTTCTACTAAATATGAAAGTTTTGAAGGAGAAACAAGAACATCTTGGAGCCTTTTTAACTAGCAGAGCTCTAAATGTAAAAGACATTCACAATATTTAGCTCGTATGGTAATGTTATGATTTATGTTACTCATTGGTTGTACTATCTGTTATTTCAGATCCTTACAAGATGTTATTAAGCTCTCTTGCCATAATTGTGTAGCTGCAAAAATTGAGAGCCTTATCCCCAGAGATATATGTTCCATCCAAAAAGAAGTCTCATAAAGGACAGAGTCAAAAGAGATTTACGAGCTGCCATTGCCAATCCGTGGGAGAAGCAGCAGTACAGTGAGTGGAGCAGAGAATATGGTCCAATGCTGTCAAGGTCTCCACAACAGGATTGGCTTAGAGTATCCTGCTGTGGCTACTCAGTCCCACTCTTGCCCAGCTGTTTTCTGGCCACTCAGTTATGCCAACATTACATTTTTGAAACAGCTGTGACATGTAATCCATTATTTTTTTAAAACAGCTTTTCAGAAGGGGTGTTTTTAACCTAGCCCAGCTTCCAGATCTAAATTCCAGCACAGCTCCACAAGTTTCTCTGCTATGGCAGCAGCATCAGAGAAGGGAAAAATGCTCAAGCACTTGGGAAGGCAGCAAACATAAAACCAGCACTGTCCCATCAACCATCTAAGGGTGAAAACAGCAAGAAGAGAGGGTGCAGAAGTTCTGCTCATTCCACCCTGCAGGGTGCAGGCTGGATGGAAGAAGCAGAGCATTCTCTGTCTCCCACTATTTGATTTCTCCTGTGTTTCGGGGAAAGAGGTTTATTGTTATTACTGTGCTTCCTGTAAAAGGAGGATTGTATCAGTGCTCCCTAATTTTATCATTAATTTTTCTTTGGAACAACTTTCTGGTCTGAACCTTAGCTAATCACACACAGCAAAAAACCTACCTGGTGTCAGGAGTATGGTCCAGTTTCCAAACTGCACATGAGCATTCCTGTTGTACTAAAATGATACAAATAAGTAGCTCACAGGTCTCCATGGCAAACATAATAATTCTTAAATTAATTCAAAGGCAAGCCTGGAGATTTCAGAAAGTAAGTAAACCAAGATAGTGAGCAGAAAAAGAACTAGGGCACCATCATTATTTCCTAGAAATGGATTGTATGTGAAGAATGCATCAGTTCTGAGACACAAATGCAAAGTAAAAATTAAGAAGCAAGGAAATAAGATGACTAGCAACAGAGTTAACTGTAAACAAGAATGTTTTCCAAGAAAGAAAATGTCCTGGAAAGCTTTGTTCATCTTGGAATTTACTTACAGATATGTGCTGACGTTTAAGTACCTGAATTACCATCATAAGAAACAAACAGGAGGATCACATATGATAGCCATCTCTGGGGATATGGGGTTATACTTGCCAGTGGATTTGGTAGGATTAGACACAAGACTCTTCTATTCCATTTCTAAACTAGAAAAACCCAGTGGGTTGTGCTCAGATTGTCACACCATAACAAACTCAAGTATGAGCCAATTGTCTTGGAAGGATGAACTCCCTGGAAGGCTCATTAGGTTCCATCAGTACTATACTTTAAGCAAATGGCTGGGAAGATGATGAAGCTGGGAGATTGCTGATAGCCAACTTGAGCATCCTTATGTTGCTGCTGCAAAACATGTCTTAAATCTGAATTCTTGGTAGATACTGAACCGGGGTCACAGCCAGCATCAGAGAGTGTTGGCAAGAAAGAGATCAAAAGATTTGTAATTCTAACATAGCCAGATACCCATGAGGACTTTTAAGATAAAGCAGAAATTGACCAATTTCTAAATGCTCATTTGGGCTTGCAGTCAGTATCATGAGGGAGAGCCAAAAATATTCAGGATAAACCCACCCAGACTGGCTGTGAGTGGCTGTTGTGCTGCAAGAATTTACATCATGTGTTAGAATATACTTCACACCTTCTGGTACCAGTGAAGGAAGGGACTAAAAGCATCACAGCCTCCAGTAAGTCTGTGATAAGCATGGCTCTAAAATTTGTCCATGTGAGAAGAGCAGAGGATTCTGGCCCTAGAAAGGAGTAAATAAGCTAAGGTTGTGCACTTCTGTAATAACATTTCTGAACCTACTATTCAGGAGAGAGAAGCATCATATACTTGATTTGGAATGTTGGCGCTAGTACAGGATTTAAGGGGACAAAGTCACTTAAATGGTGGAACAGTGAAAAAATAGGTTAAAAAACCCCAAAGAATGTTGTAAAGACAAAGCTGGACAAAAGAATGTATCACTGATACCTAGCCCTATATATTCAGTCTGAGGAGACTGCCTTTCCATAAGAGGGGCAGAAGAAAATATGATGTTACAAGCAGGCATCAGCAGGTAGTGTCATGTAGTCAACAGGTCCTTATCAAAGGGCAGAGACCTTATCATCTTTGTACTGAAGTAGCTTTTGAGCAAAACCAAAACAGGAAGTGATTGCTTTCTGCTGTGACACACAGTATCTGGAGAATTACAGTTTTTAAAATCTCATATATCTGAGACAGGAAAAGATTCTTACTTCTACCTGAATGCTTCTTACAAGCAGCAAAAGTACAAAACTTTGAGAAGGAATAGCAGTGGGTCAGGGTAACTTGCTGTTGCCTAAATGAGGAAGAGTAGACTGAAGTTTGCTCTCAGAATTGAGGGGGAGATTTTTGGAGGTGTGGATGTGCAAAGGCGACCAGCAAAATTGCCTAGAAGACTTTCCAGCTCTGACTGTTCTCCTCTTTAGGCAAAGACACAAGTGATTGCTTCAGTACAATTACATAGCTTGCAAGAGCCTGTAAAACCACATCAACAGTCCACCATGCCAGAATTAGCATGTTTGGAGTGAAAAAGGCAGAACCACAGCCATTGTGTTAGTCTGCCTGTGTCTGATGACTCCAGTTTTAATGCATGCAAATGCTAGTGCTGACGGATTGGGGCGGTATTAAGACCAGTACCTAGAAGAAGTTGCTAAGTGTTGAGTTGACCCTATATGATACTATGAGGTACTCTGATGCTCTTCAAAACCATTGAGCTTCATTTTACTTTGTTACTCAGAAAGTTAGTACATGTCACTAAATCAACAGACAACTACATGAGGCACATGCAGGTGAAACCTTCCTGTGGTCAGTTTTTTGTGTCCAGACAATCAGATCAGAGGTCCTGCAGGAAACAGCAGCCACATCAATACTTTGAGAAAAAGCCATGTGAGGTTTTTCCCACCTGATGCCTCTGTGAAACTTGGAGTGTAAGCTGGAAATATACATCTGTTATTTAGATTCCTCCTGTGCTTTGGAAAATAGGACTTCTGGAAATTAGAGGATTCATATGAAAATTGCTTTACTCCATCACCAGTAGCTCCTCATAAGCAGAACAACCCTCTGAGGGTTGGTTAATAAATACCTCAGTGCAAAAATGAATACCTCTAAGTTCATGTTCTGCTTTGTAGACTCAAGGGACAATTTTTCAGTCAGAATAAGGAAATAAATGTGTATGTATGCCTGTTGAATCTAAGTACTAATTTATGGTTGTACACAGCTGTTTATTTAAATGTTTTGATAAGTGTTTGCACTCATAAATCTGTTAACTGTAAATGCAGTTAGTCCTTGAACTTTACCACTGCCTTGATCCAAACCCACTGAAATTGCTAAGGTTTCTTATAGACCTGAGCATTTCTGGGTCAGATGCTGTCAGCTGTTTTCACAAATGACTAAATATGGGCCTTGAAGAGAGAAAAGCTAGAAAACTTTGGGAATTGGCCATGAGTAAAGTTTTGTGTAGACCACTTCTCACTGAACACTTAAAACTTCCAGGGAGGAGGATTTTGTCTTTGTTTCTCTTATCATATCTGAGCATTGCAGCAGATGCAATGCAGTGGCATTGCATTGGTTTACTCTTCCAGTAACACTCATCCCATCATGATGAGGGAATGTATTTCAGGTGCAAATTCAAATTGCCCATTTCCATGACATAGTGGTCGATTTTATTGTTATTTTTCCTTAGAACAAAATAAAGAGTAATTTTGTTCAGATTAGCAGTCTGAGTGAGGCTGTTTCTCTGAAGAAAGTTACTTGAACACATAAACATTTGTGGGTTGAGACCCTCATGGGTTACAAAAGTGTGGTCTCTGGTGACTATCTGAGACCCACCACTGCTGTAAATGGCCAGGAGAGACCTGCCTGCCCTGTGAATTCAAATTTAAGGTCTTTTCAACATATGGATTATTTAACCAGTAAACCAAACAGATCTGTCTATCTTCTAAATACATATTTAGGGCCTTCTTAACATGGGGATTGCTAAACTGATCACCTGTAACAGCTCTGTTCGGAGCTGTGATAGCCTCCAAACACGCCTGGGCGAGCATTACAGGCACTTGCTGCAACACAATTGGAGCTCCTGCTTCAATTGCTAACACCTGAATAAACAGTTTGTATGGAAACAGCTTCTGTGCACACACTGCCAGTGCTTCTGGTCACTGCAGTCAGGCTCTTTTGTTTTTTTACCTGACAAGTGTTTCTGTACAACAAAGGTGTGTAACCATCAAAATGGAAACCAGTTCTTATCTAAGAGTTTTCTAGATATTCTTTACATGTAGCGTGGAATTTCTCTGCACAGTTGTTATGTTTTTTTATTTAATAGTATAAAGGGATGAGAGAGAAAATATTTGTATTGGGTCTGACTGAGCTGGAGTTAATTTTCCCCATAGCAGCCCTCCCAGTGCTGTGCTTTGCACTGAGATCTGGAAAGGTGCTGATAACACACCCGTGTTGTGGCTGCTGCTGGGCAGGGCTCGCACAGCACCAAGGCTGTTTTTTCAACATTCCCCCTGCAGTGGGATGGGGTGGACAAGATCTTGGGAGGGGACACAACTGGGACAGCTGACCCAAACTGTCCAAAGGGATAATTCCATACCATATGACGTCAGCTGAACTATAAAAGCTAGGAAAAGGAGGGGAGGGTGGGGGGATTGGCTTGTTCTCCAGAGCAACTGCTACACATTTGGAGCGCTGCTTCCTGAAAAGGGACAAACATCACCTGCTGATGAGAAGTACAGAATAAATCTTGTTTTCTTTTGCTTCCTCGCGCAGCATTGCTTTGCTTCTTCATTAAACTGCTTTTGTCTTAGCCCACGAGTTTCATCTTATTCCCCCTGGTCCAGATGAGAGGAGGGAGGGAAGTGATAGAATGGCTTGATGGGCACCTGGCATCCAGCCAAGGTCAAACAATCACAACAAGCCAAGTTCCAGCCATGTTCAGGTAGGGTGACAGTGATGTGGAGGGGAAGAGCCACTGTAATTGTAAACAATGTAGGTTGTGCTTGTTTCTTCTATATTTCTTACTGTGATTGGACTTTTTTTCCCTGAACTTCTTAAAACTTGGGATGAATCAAAAAAGACCCTTTAGCAAATAAAAGACAGTTTTTGATTTCAGCAACCAGCAGATGTAATTTAAAAGAGAAGTCTTCAAGAAGCAAGGATCCTAGTAGAGATGTGGGTGTTGCAGTGTATAAGAGCTGAAATGGTGGACAAGGTTGCGTCTTTCCATTGTCATCAGACATGACTGATATAGTAAGGGAAATGTGGAAAGGCTTGTGAGCAAGCAGGGTATAGATTTTCTATGGAAAAGCAGATACTTTTCACCACGTGCCTTACCTTATGCAGATGCCGTTACGGTGGAGTGACTAATCTGACAGTGCAGAGTGGGCTTATATAAACTGGGACTTGCTGGTTTATGATTGTTTTCTGACCATGAATTCATAACTGCCTAGCAGTTATGGCTGAATTCTGGATGTGCAATGGTTCAGAGACATTTTACTGACACCATTTTTCTGATTTTATGTGGCAAATCTTAATATTATATTCTATCTGCTCTTAAGAAGTATCATGATAGAAGTGAACAGGTATGTGTATGCCTATGATCTGTAGTATTGGTTGCTTAAGAGTCTTTCTAGTTTGTGGGATCTTGGGGTGGTTTTTTTTTTCCATTTCTACCTGTCATATGATACCAATCCAGAGAAAAAAAAATGGACTATATGTTAAAGCTATTATTTGAAATACTTGTGAGGAAGTCTCCTGTACAAGTAAGTATATTTTTAGAGTTGTTTCAGTTGAACCCAAGAGAACATGACAGTGACTGGGACTTCTAAATCAGTTCCTTCAGATTTTTTTCATTTTAACTGAAAAGGACTTCTGAGCTGCTAACACCTGGCCTGTGATCCAGCTGACTGTCACTACAGACTAAAAATAGAAGAGGTCCCTGTAAACAAGGAGAAGTTGGACTGAAATATTTTTTCCTGTAATTCTTTGAATAACACTGTGTAATAATTAGAAACACTCTTTTAATACGCATTTGGCATACTGCAGCACAAGATTATCTATTTTACTGGCATTTTTATTTTTAAAAGTCCTGGGGATTTGAGTCAGCATAATTTACAGACAGATAATAAATATGTAATTTCTTCCTAAATGTGGCCAATCGGACACCGCAAATGAGCAAAGGAGTGGTAAAAGGCAGTCCTTTTACTTTTTCATCTGTCTTTTAAGAAATGAAGTCACTTTTCAGTTATAAATTAATTAAACTTAACACCATTCCTCTGAGGTTCTTCAGTGTTACTATGCCCTGTATTGCTACAGAAATTCACAAGCAGGTGAACTAAGGACAGTCATATTGAGTGACTTGCCAAGTCAGTCAGTGACAGAACTGGCAGTAAAACCCAGGAGCCTTTACTTGTAATGCATCTCTTTTTTGCCCATTAAATCACTCTTCTTCCTTGCTAGTCATTGAATCATTTAGATGGAAGAGAATGTCAGGGTAGTTTCTGCCACAGTTGTTTGTTAATTTTGAGTGTGTTACTACATGTTATGACAAAATTCTGACATTCAAAGCAGATGGAGTTGCTGTCATGTCACCTCCCCTAAGCAATGAATACCCCAATTTAGGGATTTGAATTGTGCCCACAACTACAGAGGATCATGAGAAAACCGCACAAAACTGACATGGGCAAATTTATCAAAGTTATTACCATTTATTATGTTTTAAAACAGGAGGAAACTATTATCAAGTCAGTGATATTTATTCTGTTTCGTGATTTCATAAAACAAACACAGGGTTACTCGTCACTTCACCTGAAAGTTAATAAAAATTCTTTCTTGCTGTCAGAGCTTATGTTTTTCCAGGAAAATGAAGAAAAGTGAGCTTAGTTCAGCAGCACTTTATTGTTGGGCAACATTTCAACATATGGTATGTGTTTTTCACTAAGCGAAGGAAGAGAAGGGTGCTGGCAATATTTTCGTGTTTATAAAAATCTGTGGATTATAAATCTTCTGTTTTGGAGAAATGCTTTGTTTAGACAGTTTTTATACCACATACCTTCATATATGCTTTACAGTGAAAATGTTTCTAAGGGTTTTTATTAATGCTATTTTTCTTATGCCCTCTGTTAGAAAGATTGTGTAACCTGTCTTGGAGACATGGAATCTACAGACAAAAGATGGGATAAAATAATTTCTTTTATGTATTCTTTTTAAAAATAAGTTAAGTCATGTTAACCAGGTTATTATAATGTTGCATTTTAAATCTTAGTATCCTAGGAAATTGAAGAGCACAGGAAGCAAGGGCCAAATCCCCCTAGCAAGAGGGAACCTTTTACAAGAAAATGGACTTTAAACAAGGTTTCAATATTATGCGTACTGGGCCTTCAGAGGAGAAATCAAAAAAGCAGGAGTGGTCTTTTCTCTGGAAGCTTGCTTTTTTATTTAATGAGGCAGCTCTTCAAAGAGAATGTGTTAGTCATTCCTGGAGGGCATGGTTTGGTGAGCAGGAATACAGGTGAAACTGTATTGTGCATCAAAAAAGCAGATGATGGGTTTGCTTTGTATTTCATCTCATGTTCATCACTCTGTGTTTGGGGGTGGAGGACATATCCATGTGCAACAGAAGTTTGAACAGCTGAAACTCAGCATGGATATGGTGCCCATAGACCTCATTTTGTTGCCAGGAAAACAAAAATGTGTTTTAAAAGTCATTGCCTATTGCTTCATGTGCTTGATTTATAGGCACGTGTATTTGGTTAAAATTTGCATATTTTAACTATACATATTGTAATATGTACTTATCTCAAAGTAAACAAGAGCATGGATAGAGTGAAATTTTAGCTTAGTGCTTTATATGAATTTCTATTTTTATAGGTTCAACTTTAAATTTAGTTTTTTCATAGTACTTTGCCTTTACTGTTTCTGAAAAGCATAAACTGAATTACAGGGAGGTGTATTTTCCCTGTCTAAAACTGAAAAATTATATTTTCACCTTGATTTAAATTAATATAACAAAACAGCCTTCACACAGTTGTAGATCAAGGCTGTCCAAATGTGTGGAATTGTAACTGGTTAGGAGTTTGAATCTACAGCTACACATTCTGCTGTCCAGATAAATACTTGCTGCAGCAAATGTTGGCACATCTGTTATGCCTCCCCATTTCGATTGGCTGCCTGGGTGTTTAGAAAGTGCTGATGAGGCAGATAAATCTTCTGATGCGTCTCAGGCCCAAAGCAGACAGGCAGCAGTAATAATGATACTTACAGAGCCAAGTTCTGGGCAGTAACATTCTGAAGTACAGCAAAAATACAGTGTGATTTTACCTGCAATAGGTGAAATTTATTGTAAAATGTGAAAGCCAGGTGATTCTCAGCTGATTTGAGCTGTGGCTATTTGTGTAAGGTTTGTGTGGAGAAAAAAAGCTATCCTCTGGTTTAGAAAGAGCTCTTCATGGCTCTTTTATGATTTAGAAGGGGCTCTTCAATATAAGAGCTGGGAATCAGGTTTAGAAACAGCTGCAGCGTACATGTTTTTTGGAAGAGAAATAAACTGTCTTCTGGGAGCTTGAAGTTTCTGATCTTAGCAGAACTCTTTCAACAGTTTTTCTTTTACCCTTGGTATATTTTTATACCATTAGAGTTGGAAAAACTCCAGGCATTGGGGTCTTCTCCTAAGAAAGTCCGTGGTGATCAAAGAGGACGCGGACAAAGAAGGCTATATCTGACAGTCGCAAGTGCAGAGACTGGTTTCCAAGTACTGAGAGGTTTTGCAGGTAGGGGATCCCTTCCGGACCTTAATCTCTAACACAATGAATGACAAACAGAAATTTAGAAGTCACTGTAAAGATTTTAGAACTGATGTCATGTGTTCATATGGTCCCATTTCCTTCAGTAGACATCACCACTAACTTTTCCAAGTTCCTTTCAAGTACCGCTATTTGAGGCAAGTCCAGAAATTGCCTCAATTTCTGCTGTAGAGGGGAAAAGAAGTGGATGCTGATATAGGAGATATAATTACAGTTGTTTATCTTTTATAGTATACAGTCTACAAAGTCTCTGGACAACTCTTCTAGTGTTTGACTACCCTCATGGTAAGAAGCATTTCCCTAAATATCTCCTTGGAATTTCTTGAGTAGCAACTTGTGCCTGTTGTCTCATGTGCCTGTTACAGAGCACTGCCAGGAAGAGTTTTTTTCTGACTTCTCTGAACCCTTGCACTTGGTACTTGAAGGAAGCAATAAGATCTCCTTATTAAGAAGACACTTCTCTTCAGAAGGCTAAATGAGTGCAGTTCTCCCAGCCTCCTCTCATAGAAGATGTGCTCCAGCCCCCTACTTAGTTAATGGACTTCCAGCTGCACATGGAGTACTGTATTCCTACCTAATAACCAAAAGAAATGTTCTTTTTATGTCAAAGCCATTTTCATGGCAAAGCAAATTGGGGAGCAAATTCTTGAAATGCCCAAAACAAACAAACAAAATTAACTAGTAAAGTTTGAGGGGTTTCTCCCCTCTATGCCTTAAATGGTTTAAACCAGTGATACCTTAGCTGTATCTGTTTATTTTACAATGTTGAAAGCCAAATATGGGGGTCAGAGCAAGACCTTTAATGAAAAATCACTTTTTTTTCTCTTCAAATACATGTAATAATAAATCTCTTTCTGTTATTTTTTGTCAAAGCTGTCCAAAAGCAAAGGACTCCTTGTGAATAAAGAGGCTGTGAGCCAGTGTGACAGTTCAATATATTCCCGGACACTGTACAGGAGAATAGTTACTACTCCAGTGTGCTTATCCCAGATTAACATAAGGTTTGGTTTCTGCGTTTTCTGTGCTATTCCCACCTACTTTGTTCAGTGAGAGGGAAGAGAGAATATAGAATCTAAGATTGGTGAAAAGGAAACCCTTCACTGCATATCATCAGCTAGTTAGTTATACTTTAAACTCTTCTCCTTCATTGCAACTTTGCACCTATAAAAGTGAAAGACCGAAAGTGAGGACCAAAGCTGACTGCTGTGGAATACTATACATAAGCAGCTCATCATGGATCTCTCTGCTCAGAAAGCAAGAATTCATGGTTTTCTCAAGTGCAGAACATGCCAGAAGGGTTGTTTGGTCTCAAGCAAGTGAAAACATATATGCATCTATAACATATGAAAATCTATGTATGTAGTTAATTGCTCTGAATAATTTAGCATCCATATGCACCGTGAGGAAGGAATAGAAATAAAGACAATGAATAGGGAGGGGAAAAATTAGGAAGAAAAACAAGACCATGACTTGTTTGAAATAACAAAATATGCTGAGGACATTTTACTTTCCAGTAAGTGTGATCATTCAGACAATAGAGAAAAAAATATAGTTTAAATAGTGTTTAGAATACTTTGATACTTCCCATAGGGTTGATTTTTGGATTTATCTTTTTGACAAGGATCTGAAGATTTGGTATTATACCTGCTAGCTAAAGAGGGAACACTCAGGTTTGAGTGGATGTTTCTGACTTCCTGAAGCATATACTGTCAGCTTTTGAGCCTTTTGCAGACAGGAAGCCTATAATCTATACAGTTTTTTTTTTCCTTTTGACTTCTTCATGAGGTACACTTACTGTAACATCCACTATGTGTCTTTAAGCTCACGGTTTACAATACCCTTTAAAAGCAAGTCAGAAAGGCCACACCAAACCTGTAAGACCCACAGAATTAAAGTGGTGTTTATCTCATGCCCATATGCTTAGACCCTACCTCCCACTGAAATGCTAAATTTGTTCATAGTGCAGTGATCAAAGGCTCCAGGGAGACCTAATAGCCACCTTCCAGTACCTAAAGGGAGCTTATAAAAAGACTGGAAAGGGGCTGTTTACAAAGGCCTGGAGTGAAAGGATGAGGGGTAATGGTTTTAAATTAGAAAGGAGGGGATTTAGATTAGAAATAAGGAGGAAGTTCTTTACCACGAGAGTTGTGGAGCACTGGAACAGGTTGCCCAGGAAGGTGGTTGAGGCCCCATCCCTGGAAACATTCAAGGTGGGCTTGTTAGAGCTCTGAGCAACCTGCTCTAGTTGAGGATGTCCCTGCTCTCAGCAGGGGGGGGTTGGACTAGATGACCTCTAGAGGTCCCTTCCAACCCAGACTTTTCTATGTTTCTCACATTCGTAGTCCAGCTCCATCATTCATCCAGCCCAACCACTTCCCCTGTCTGCTCTGTGACTGCTCTCCTCCCCCTCCCTCGTCCTCACCCATTGGGAGCCTCAGCTGATGCTTGGGTGACTCTCTCCTCCCACTCACAGCCATTAGACTGTTACTGATCATCACACATCTAACTGCTGAATATGCACTGGCAGGCTTACCATGCCTTTAAGTTACTCCATTGTTTGGTTTCCTACATAGAAGTGTAGTGTGCACCAACAACTTTATCTCCAGAGCTGCAGGGAGTGAATTCTCATATCCAGTGGAGCTTCTTTATTATCAAATGATTCATCAGCTATTGGACCATATTCTACTCCCATAGTTGCAAGATGATCTTTTATTAATAGGTGCTTATATATGATCATATTAACTCTGTTTTTTTCTGCTACCTTTTTTCTTTTTTCTTTTTTTTTTTTTTTTTTTGGACACTGGTATCATTCTTTGTCTGGACACAAAGCAGTGAGTGGCTCTAAGTGTAGCTATATAGCAGGGATCAGCAGGAAAGTGATTTTAAGTATTTCTCATTTTATGTTGTATTTGCTTTTGGATTACGTATTTCAGAAATGCTTGCTGATATTTTTCCTTTCTGCTTTGATGTAAACAAATCTTGTGTCAGAGATTCTTAAATCTAAACCAGACTTTAAAAAATGAGGATTAAATGAGACTAGCCTATAAGGTAGAGCCCCCACCCTTTGGACAGAGCATTGTTTTTCCCCACCGTGTGGAATGGAGATAACCCTCTGTTTCTTTGTGGTAAGCTACCAACCAAATCCATTCTGGCAAATCTGACACCCGATGTGATTTGTCCTTTTCGATGCTGTTTATGAGAAGTCAGGACAATCTTCTGTCAAAATTGATAAGTGAGAAGACAGTGGGGAATGCAATTTTATTTGTAGCTGCACAGCTGCCAGCAGTTCCAGCTTGTTTACATCTAGGCTGGCCCTGTTTTGCTCCATAGCTTTTCTATTTCCATCCAAATAGCCCCCAACTACATTGTGGATGTGCCTGTCTAAGTAAAATCTGCATAACAGAACATACTGGGACTGTTGGAGTGGGGGTGGGGGGAAGAAAGAATGTATTTCATTAGGTTATTTTCACAACTCTGGAATGTCTTGTCATTTTAAAAGTGAAATCTCGAACTCTACGAAATCTCCATAGACATTTACAGAATGGGTTGTAAAACTTAAAAACTATAATCTGCTAAACTCCCACAATGCTTCTTACCTTCCATAGTGAAGGGACCAGAGGAGTTAAGAGCTTTGCTTTTCTGATGGAAGCTTTCTTCTTCCAGAAGAAGTAGCCATTGTTTTTAAATTAAATCCACTACAAGCATTTCAATACAAGTTTATTTGTTGTGTAAAGAAAGCAGTATGACCCTGCAGTGACCTGGGAAGGAGAGAGCAGTTTCACTGCACACTTTGACACAGAATACTTCTGCTATGTAGCCTACAACTAGCCTGTGTTGTGTAGACATTAATATATTTTCTGAAAAGTCCTTTGGACATGAGAGTGTAACCCCTGGTGGCATTAGGATGGTTATAAGGTCTAGGAAGCCTGGCAGTCCCAGAATCCCAAGTAGGTTTGAATATATATATACATATATATATATATTTTTTTTTTTAAGGCTTCCTATTAGTCTAGGATCTGTAGACCAATATGTACCAAATATCAACCAAGTGAGTGCAAC
>JANHGN010012773.1:85916-105493 GCA_024605025.1 Megaceryle maxima
ACACTAGTTTATGACAGAGGAGCATTTCTACAAACTGAAAATTCTTGTTTCTGTTTGCTATTTCTCTTTTTGCAGTTAATAAATTATTAATTAATAAATAATTAGTCATGTGAATGGTTTGTCATTAAAAGCTAACGTCCAGAGATGGCTGTAAATGTCACTGCTCTGGTTCTTTGAATTGTGGGGTCATCTGTCACTCTGCTTTCTCATTATGAGTGTATATCTTATCCCTGTGTTTTCAAGAGTTAAAATCATGTTCTTAAATTAATTGTTTAGTGATTGTCAGGGGAGACTCTGCAGTGTAACTGACCTGCCTGACATGCACACAGATATATACACACCGTATGTATCTCTATATTCATATACATAAATTTGCACACACATACTCCTTCCACTCTGTGCACACAGACACATGCACACACAAGTAAACTATTCAATATTTAACACCTACCCCAAGCCTGAAAACAAAGTATCTACCTTAAAATGGAATGACCTTGTTAAATGTACACCACAAGACTCTCTTCATCTCAACTGAGATAGGTAGCCCACAGGAAAAAAAAAATTCATCACATTTAAAACAGATGGTTGTGATGACTTCTACTGACACAGAGATTTACACATCTTTTTTTCTTTTTTTCCTCAAATTACTTCTGGACACTGTTAAAAGATGTAACTGCTAAACAAAGCCTAGGTAAGAGAGTGGGAGAAATTATTTGGATAAGAGGAAATGTGATACTTGTTTAAAAGACCAAGTGTCAGTTTTAAGTCTGTAGTCTTAACCATTGTACATACCCTGGTCATTTGTACGTGACAGTCACAACTCCTACTTTATGGTACAAATTCAGACGTGAATAAATGGTGCTATAAAAGGAAGTCTAAAGAATACCATTTATTCTGCTGATGATGCTTTTTTATTGCAAACCAAAGCTGCTTTTTGTTCTGATTTACACCCACACTCATTTGCAACATATGCTTTATGTGATGTGTAACACCATTGTCACCACTTCTGAATTTGAGTTGGGTTCTTTATAGTAGCTTCACTGTTAGATTGAACTGTTCCTGCAAGAAGAGTGAAGGGATAGCTCTGGTTCTCTTTGTATTATTTATTTATTTTTGTTTCATGAGCAGAATGATGCTTTTCATGAGCCAATGATGATGAGTGTGTGGGACTATGAAGATTAAATATTACAGAAGGTAGCAATGTAAATGACTGGTGATTTGGCAGCCTAGGAAGGGTATATCCTTCCAGTTATGTGGTGGAAGAGGCCAAGAAAGTGAATGTGATTAGCGAGATGCTGCCAGGATGCTTGGCTTTTTGGAGCTCTGCCTGATAACGCTCCAGGTGCTTCCATCACTTCCAGTGACAAGATCAGAACTGCAGGGTTGGGGTTACTAAACACAATTACAAGGTTGAGAGTGAGCTTTGCTTGGTTTCCATAGTTTACAGAAACCACTGTCAGCAAGAAGCTGATAAAATTGATCTGACTTTGCAGGACAACCTTCTTACAGAAAGTGTGAGAAGCAGAAAATATTCAGCTATGCATATAAACTGGAGGCTCATCTTGCCATAAAGATGCAGAAACAAGATGATAATGAGGAGCTGTATCTTAATTTTAAGATGTGTGTAATCCCAGTGAGTGTCTGTTTAGTTCCTCAGAAGAGTGACACCAGCTCAAATAGATAAGAATTTTTTTTTTTTTAGTTTAACCAATTTATTAAAATAAATCAGACCTTAATGTACTTTCTCTGTTAATTCTTCATTGAGCTATTCTGTAAGCACTCTGTTCTAGGCCTTTTGTGCTTCATTCATTCAATTAATCATTCTGTCAATTATATCATGAGCAAAAAGAACATTAAAACAGCTTCTCAACTATTACTTCAGGTAAAAGGGAATGGCAAAGAGAAAAGTTACTCTTTTCTTATTTTGCTTTATTATATTGGTTTTGTTTTCTCTTTCTACTTAAATTTTATGATAAATACTACACTCCTTCACCTTGGATCATCAGATATTTGGTGCGTTCATTGCATTTAATAAGCCTTGGTTTCTTCTGAAAGCACAGTCAAGGCTACAACACGAAATACTGAGCCTGGTGTAAAGACACTGCTTTACAAGTGCTTGTGAAAGAAACTGAGGAAAACAAGGACATAATCATAAAACCTGTCAGCTAAACTTTGGTGGTTTTTAGCATTTGCAAACTCGGGTTATCCCATCTATGAGGTAAATTGTGCAGAGTTTAGAGCATTGCCTGATAGAAGTCCATGAGGGGCTAGAGGTGTTTCAGCTCACACCTGGGGTTGTTTCAGAGTATGCATATGGCTACTTATGTAGTGATGGGCAGTAAATCACTAGTTCGTGATAACTTCATTGTTCTGGGTGGCTATGAAAATAGCTTTTTTTTTTTTTTTTTTTTTTTTTTCTTTATGTTGCAATAATATCAGCTAATAACAACTTGTAATATGGTTTTAATCCAAGAGGTTTTACTAATCATCTTATGGTACAGAAAAACAGCTGAACCTAGAGAGACATCCACAGATTGCCTCTCTCTGAATTCTTTTGCCTTAGAACATGTTATGTTACTGTGGGCTTTGTAGATGGAATTTGTCAGCCACCTTAGAGACTTGAGACAAGATACAGCTCTTTCCTACATTTTAGGATAAAGATAAAGCAGATCTGAGTTGCATTGTTTGTTTCACCACATAAGGACTTTTGCAGACTGGCAGATTTTTATCTTTCTTTGGGTGGAGGAATCCTCCAATATGCTGTGGTGACTTCCTTTTCTAAACTGTGTACTGTTGAGTTAGTTGGTCCCTGATTTAAAAGCTAGTGGTTTCATACTAAATAGCAAAACTTCCCTTCTCCTTTCTGTTTTGTTGGTTTGGTTGGCTTTTTTGCCATTCAGGAGAGCTGTTTGAAGGGGAAAGGGAAGAAAGCATTTGGTTTTGCTTTTACAGGCTGGACTATACTGATACATAAGCAGGATGAAAAGCTGACATTCTTTTCCTCTAAAGATAATGGAGTTAAATGGGACAAGATAGATGCTAGTTAATGCTAAGAAATTAAATAGTTGACTGTATCATAAACAGAATATGTTTAGGATCCTCTGCCTTGCCATGTCACAAAAATACAAACCCTGAACTATCAGTCACAGTTTCTGTTACACTGGAGAGTAACACTAATTAAAATTAATTTGGCATTCGACTACATCTCAATGGTGAGATAATTTTCTCATTGTAATGAGGACTTAAATATTCACTAAAATTATCACACACTATCCATTTAGGAAAAAATGCTGTTGTGTTTTCATTCTATGCTGTTCCTTCTAATGGTGTTACCAGAGTTCATGAGACCCATTACTCTGATATACTGTATGGGTGAAGGGAACTCAATAGCTATTACGATTTTGATAGTCTCTCTTGGTCCTTTTAGTGGTGTGCAACAATTCCTATAAAGGCAGATGGGGGATATTGGAAGGATGTAGAGTATTTATAATATTTCTACAGTGCCTTTCCAACACTCTGTAATCGCTTATTCTTTTATATCCTGCTACTCTAGTGGTGTTTGCATTGTTTTCTGCTTATAGGTAAGGAAAACAAGTTACAAAAAGTAGTATGAGGTGACTGTACCAAACCAGTTACAGATGAACAGGGAATAGGGACTTAAAGGCAGAAAACTTCTGGAAACCTGCTAAAAGGCTGTCTTATGAGGAAAGACCTTACTATGTTTTTTCAAAATTATGATGAATTTGAGAAGGTAGGAAAATTTCCTTTCTTTAGTATAGAGCATTGTCCAGGGAAGAATCTCAAACATATGCTCAGTAATCTAAAATACACCTAGTGATTTGTCAGAAATTTTACATTTATTGATCTTGCAGCCAGTTACTTGTATCAGTGATACAAGTTCATCCTTTCATTTGCAATGGTAACCTTTTTTTAAGATTTCCTTACTAAAGGTTTCCATTCTGGAAATGAGTCAGTGTGTTTCTGTACAAAAATAAATCGCAAAGGGGATTGGCAAGTTTCTTTGTCAGCATAATCTCAGGAGACTCCCAGTCCTAGGACATCATGTTTGGACATGAGGCAGCCAAGTGTAGAGTTTACCTTTGTCATACTATAGAATAATGTTGAATAATTGCTTAACTTTTGTTACTTACACTGGTCTACAGTACATACAGTAACCTAGTCTTACTGTATTTCACCATTGGTAAATAATGAGTGGACAAAAATGAAAAATGGACATAGAATGAGATGAAATTAAATAATATTATAGTGTCCATCAGCTGGACACTATACACACACACACACACACTATACACACACAGCCCCCTTTAGAGCTGGGGCATTGTTTTCCTTTTTAAACCTCCATTGCACTAGAGCAGCCCAGGAGGTACAGTTCCATGGAAAGAATTCATTCAAAAGCTTTTGCTAACTCTATTAATATAGTAGGTCAAATACAACAAAAATAATATTATCACAGAGAGTGCCACAGATTCCCTGAACCCTCTTATTCCTCAGCAGTTCCTGAGCAAGGGATACATCAGATCTCAGGTTTATTCTGAGTTTCAAAGCCATCCAGTTGCCTCCAAACACTGAAAGTTCTTGCATGGGCTTTGAGAGTCTCCTACTTTGGGAAAAGGGTAGTTTGCTGTTTGTTGCAAATAATTTGTATTGAGCTCTGATTTCTTGTTTACTTTATTTCCCCCCATACAAAAATTCCTTCCCAGCACACAAGTGTGAGAAGGCAAGAGAAACAAATGATCAGAAGAATGAGAGAGAGGAAGGAGTACAAAGTGGCCAGCTGTATGCACAATTCATACATAGTGAAGCAGTCACTTCAGTAGTTGGGACTTCCTGCTTACCAGGAAGTAATTTACAGATTTCTGTAGGTGAGATAGCAGGATGCTATCTGTTTTCCAGTGTGTGGAGGAAAAATATGAAAAGTTGAGAGCTCTTTTTGCCACCAAAAGACTGTTTCAGAATGGTCACTGAAGGGTTCATAGTCTATTTTCTAACAGACCATCAGCTTTACTCTTTGTAATCTAGCTTTTAGTGGAAACACCCACTATAACTGCAAACTGATGCAAACTTCTACAAGGTCTCCTTTAATAGCCTTGAACATCTTTTCAGAAATTCTGGAAAGCCAATAGCCTACTTGATGATATTTATAATCTACTTCTCTAACACTTGAATTAAATTGCAGTATTAACCTAGCCCTCCCTCCCCAAAGAGGTGACAGTTCCTTCTTTGGTCATATGTCTCCTGACACTGACAGCCTATAAACTGTTTTTTCATCATGGAAGTGAATGACAGCCTTTAACTGAGAGCCAGAGGCTATAGGCACTACTTCATCACTTTAGAGGACAACCAGCATAACCAGTCTTCAGTCTTTCAGAAGCATGACCTGCACTTCTTCGCTGCCTTTTCTACATCTGAACAAATGAGCTACCTTGGAAATTTACATCACAGTCTTTCAAGATAGGATGGTCCTTATTCTGATTTTCATGTCTATCTTTTAACCTAATAATTTATGGCAAAACACTTTAAAGTATTGTCTTCACTGTGGCAATTCACTGAATTATTGTTCTGCCCACACAGAGAAAAGAAGAAGCAAGTCAAAGATTTAGCAATTTGGCATTGATTTCTATCACTTGGCAGCAGAATACTCTTTGTGTTGAGAGGCAACTGCCCCCAGAGTGCCCAAAAGAGATGGAGGCTGTTGTCTCCTGAGCTCTCTCCTCAGTCCCTTTCCTTCCACCATCTGTCTGTCAGTACACTTCATGAATCTCCAAATATTGTTTCTCACTGATTTTTTTTTAAATGATGAATTTTTAAGACTGTCAGCTCAGTCCCTACACGCGCACACACAAAACCTAAAGAGAAAACAGCTATGTGTGTGTGTGTGTGCGTGCACATGTGTGCATGTATCTGAAGGGATTTCAGAGAAGGAAATGACATTCCTACAATTTCATTACTGCTGCCAAACTTACAGTTTCTTCTGTTAAAGACCAGCTGGAAAAAAAGAAAACAATTTAAAAGTGTCTGTTGCAAAATGCAGTGTCAAATGCATTTGACTGTCACGGTCCAGGTTCTCTAGTGTCTCAGTTGCTACTCTTCTGTTGAAGTTGTTTTAGATGTGCTTCTTATACAGAGTTAAAGATCAGACCTGTGGGCTTTTGGTCCGAAAGATGATTTAATATTTTATGGAAAGTGTTTATAATTTTGCAAAGATGTTTTGTCAACCCTGGTTTGTTTGGGAAAAAGTCAGTTATCCTCCAGTGCAAAGCAAAAGACCTCATCCAGCTTCTCTCTCAGGCTGAATGTGGTATTACTTTAGACTGAAAAACATGAAATGTTTTTTGGGCCTTTAATACTATGTACCAGCATCTCAGCCATAGATATCTGCAGCTTCTGAGTGGCCACAGCCATGTGCAATCATCACTCTACACCCCATACAGTCATTTAGGAAAGAAGTAGTCCCAAAAGTAGCAAGTACAGATCTCAGCTCTATGCTACTGGGCAGAGAAACAAAAGCTGTGGCAAATCAAGTAGTATGCGCAGCCAGGGCTGTTGTATCCCAGTCAGAGGATATTAGACACTGATATTTATCATCAGTTGGTTTCCAGATACAGTTTTTAGCAAACCTCTTGGACTCCAAGGATGGAGCCTTTAGGGTCATCCTCATTTTCCTTTGCCCTTTCATACCCTACATGGTTTCATTATTCTGCTCATTGAGCCAGCACACTGGAAGGATTCAGTTTGTTTTCAGCCTGAAACATTCATACAGCTTTGTAGTAACATTTTGAGACAAATCAACTGCAAGGTCATTCCCAACCATAGAAATTATGTTGAGAGCAGTCTTTGGGTCCCCTGTCCAACCTCAGCGCAGGGAGTCAGGAGGTTGTGCCAGCAGGACAATGAAAGTCAATGGATTTCAGCTTGTGCACAGCTCCTCATTTGCCCTGATTTAAGGGTCCCAGTCTTAGTCCTTTATGGTGTATTTAGGCTTCCTTATGGGCCTCCAAGGGAACACAAGCTTCTTTATTCCTTAAAAGTATACCTTGTTGCTGTAATTGAAGCCATTTTGCTACTGTAATTTCTCTATAATATTACAGTTCTAGTCAAGTGTTTTTTCCCTCTGGAGGCATCAGTTATTCTGGGTTTTGTATAGGCCTCCTTCCAGTACACATGCTTTCACTGCCAATGCCAAAATCAGGTCACTGTGATTCTCTTCACTACTAGAACAGGGTCCTGTGTTTCTTCTTGCAAACCTGATATATAATATGTACTGGCAACTAATTTCACTTCTTACCACCCTATTTAAAACTCCTGCCATATTTAAGAAAAACTAAAGTATACTACAGATTTCATGGTATTTTCTACATTTTCTTAGTTTTTATTAAGACACTGAATGTCCAAAGTCCAGGGAGAGGTGTATAGGGTTTATGCAGGTGATGAATCCATGTAGATGTATACATTGGTGAGGGAGCAGGGAGCGATCCATAGCAATGCACTTTGTAAAACCTGTTCAGCTGAAATTAAAAGGGCATGAGGTTCATCAGCTAACTCGTGTGTGTGAACTGCAGGTTTTTCTGTAAGTTGTGGTGTTTCAAGACCTGGTCCCCACAGCTGGGTCAGGCTCGGCAATAAGTCCTCACTGCTGTGTGCCCTGTGCCTGCCAGATTAATCAATGTGACATCTCTGGGGATGGGAAGGTGCAAGCTCTATATCACAGATGGAGAGCTGAAGCATGGGTTTATCTTACTCCTTTTTTTGCACAGCCATGAGAAGCAGAAGCTGTTAAGCTCCAAATGTCACCTGCAGGCTCCCTTTAAATGCACAGATGAACTAAAGTTTCTCATTTACAACCAAGCTAATACTCTGTGTTATTGGATTCATTGTGCTTTATTACAATTATTTGTTTCACAGCATTCAAACCAAGCGCAGCTTTGCATTTTTGTGAATGATTCCCCTGTGAAACCCTAAAGATGGTTAACTAAGATAGGTGTATGCAGTAGTTATCACTGCACCATCTGCCCTAAAACTTGCACTTTTCATGAGATGCCACTGCTGGGACATCTGGCACTAAAAATATGTTTTCTGCATCATCTCACAATTGAGGAGGATGCCATGTCTGTTCAGCTCCACAGGAGATTCCTTGAAGCATCCTTCTGTTACCTAACAGTTTATGCAGTGAAACTATGGCATTAACTGGCTCAGGAAAGCATTGTGCTACTAACAGAAGGGTGCATTTTTGCTTAGTGGCTTCGATTGCTATTAGAATGGAGTGGCACTTGTGTGATGGATTGATTGATATGTAGCCAGTCTGTCTTATATCCTATAAATCAATAATTGATATGATAGGACTAAAATTATTATGTAATATACTATTAGTCAGCTTATTTTATCCAAAAGCAGAAAAAAACCTGCAAAATCAATGCACAGACATATTTCTCAAAGTTTGGCATGTCTTACTGAACTGTTTCTGTATAGCTTGAACCTGCAATGTACTGAGATTCTTCTTAATTCAAATTCACAGAATATGAATGGCCGTATGAGTAGGTCATGCAGTATGAATATGTCCTACAGAATGAGTATGTCAGGAGCTTGGTGCTGCCTTGAATTTGACATTTTACCACCTTTAGCAAAAGCCACCATACAAGCCTATATGTTTTCTTGTAGGAGGTGGAGCTGTGCCGCATTAGCAGCCAGGAGAAGCTGGGGTTGACTGTCTGTTACAGAACTGATGATGAGGAGGACACAGGGATCTATGTCAGTGAGGTAAGGACATGGCAGTGGGGAGGAGTGTGGGAGATGCTCGTGGTGAAAGGTTGAATATGCCAGGGAACATAAGAGCAAGTGCTCTGAGACCAGAATTCAGAAGTTTTGGCCATCAGCCAACATGTGTCACTTTCAATTCATTTAGATAATCAGTTTAAATTATGTTGCCCAAGTAGTGTAATTGTTACTAGTGAGCTTCTTAATGTGAATGCTTTTAACTACAACATCATAGTTGGGGGAGTACAAAGCAGTCTGAGCATGGTATGAATTTTGAAAGAAATCTGCCCTTATGATGGAAATCAAGCAGTGTGTTTAAGGGGAAAACCATCTTTCTACAAACCTTGCTTGCATTCTCCCCCTGCCACAGCCTTGGTAATCACAACAGTGGATAATCATTATTTTATTATTTGTGGTTTTCTTACAGTCATGGTACACAGACATACCACATACGGGTGGAGGGAGAGGAATATTTTAGAGACTAATAATTTCTTTTTTGCCAGACAAAAAATAGAATTCTGGATACTGAGATGGGATGAACCCTCGGGTTTTCATTGGCTTTACTAGGAAAACATGGAATCCAGCACATATCACAGGGTGTTAAGTGTTTCACGGGGTCAGTCCACAAGACTTTCAGGAATACTAGCTCCCTTTGAGTCTCCATCCATTCAAAGAGAATTGTTTTTCTGGATCAAGCAGAACTCTTGAGAGTCCAAGATCACTGGTGAATCCAGGATAACTTGGTGATTATCCTGTGTGAACTGTGTTCCAAACTTGTCACTTTTGTGAGACACGTTGAACTCAATTTGGGCATTAGGAAAAGTTTCTTCACTAGGAGGGCAGTTGGTCACTGAAACAGGCTCCCCATGGAAGTAGTCACAGTTCCAAGCCTGTCACAGTTCAAGGCGTGCCTGGACAATGGTCTTAGTCTTAGGTTTAGTTTCAGGTAGCCCTGCAAGTGGCAGGGAATTGGACTTAATGATCTTTGGGGTCCCTTCCAACTTGAGATATTCTATGATTCTGTGTTTCTAAATTCTAAATGAAGCTCATAGACAGAGAGGATCAGCAGAGAGAATTCTCATATGTACCAGTGAACAAGGATTGAGGCAAGATTGCACACTGACAAGCCAGCAGCAATGTCAAAGAAGCTGAAAAGCACAGACTTGGAACAAGAATGAGGAATTAATATAAAACTACTTAAGAATAAGTTTTCCACTGGTTGTATAGACACTGCTGTTAAAGTCTGTCTGACCTTGTGAGGACAAAAAAAGTGCAAGAATTTCTTAATGCGCTCCAGGATTATATCTGAAATGTGCTGGGTTTCTTGCATGGTAGCAATTTTTCAAGTGAATGCAATTATATTGTCTTTTGTACTTGAGGAACTTTATTTTATGATAATGCATGGGAAGTAAATAATATCTAACATCTGTAAAGGATATAACCTGCAAACCAAATGCTCAACTCAAATGTTTGATTTTATAAAACAGCTTGTGACATGACAAGGCAAAATAAATGATTTAAGATAACCAGGTGAAAGGTGATAGATCAAATTGCCCTGCAATGAACAGTAGGTCATTGCTCAGGGCTTAGCTACAGTGACTTTGATAAACTGTTAATGGAGCCCTAAATATCTTATTTAGCTTAAACTAACTTAAAACTAACTGACTAAGACCAAGAACGATATACAGTACCTGTGAGTGATCTAAACAGTATAAATCCTTTGGGGTTTTTCACTGTTTCTTCATGAGCTGCAAAATTACAAAGGAAGTAACAGACTGATAACTGAGATAATAATTTAATAGTAAGTGTTTCTATGACAGAAGAATAAACCTGCTCTTTTCCCATAGACAGGCCCATTTGTACAGAGGTATCAACTGCTGCAGAAGTACCTCAGTCCATAGTGAACTTCCAGAGAGGATATACTGTCATTAATTCTTAGTGCTCTGACAGTTGAAGGTTAATGACTGATGGTGGCATAGGAGAGTACTCATCTGAAAATCATATGCTCCAAACCCTTTCTGTCTTTAGGCTTTTATCTGAAACAAGCTTATATGATTATGTAGAAAACAGTTGAGTTCACATGGCTCTAAAGGAAACTTGAGATTGCCTCTGCAGAGATTTAAAATTGTACGTTTTCAAACTGTGCAGTTGTTATTGTGTCCAGTAAAAATCTTTCCATATTCAGTTACTGGATATTGTCCTGTGCAGGTTGATCCAAACAGCATTGCTGCCAGAGATGGCCGGATCCGTGAAGGAGACCGCATTTTGCAAGTAAGTGACAACAGACTCTTCCTTAAACTCTTCCTTCAGACAAACACACAGTGCTCTGTGGACTGTTAATGAGGGAAGGTAGTTCTCTTTGTTACTGTGATCGATGAGAAAATCCATGTCTGTCTGTTTTTTAACACAATAGCCAAGAGCTAGAGTGAGTGTACTGAAAAATGAGAATGACAAACTCGTTCTGGCTCATGACTTTGTGTCCCGTCTCTTTTTTTGCCATATTTATTATCAAATCTCATTTCCACTATGTTCATCTCAGTGTCAAATTCTAAACAGGGATCCTGCAGATATAAATATGTCAAAGACTTGCTGATCATTCAACGATCGCATAAATATGGGTGAAACTCACTTGTGCTGAGCACAGTTATTAAGAGGTTTTGTACATAGAACTGTGCTGTTAGTGACAGATGAGCATATTTGAAGAGGGTATTCATTAGACATTTGTTAATATTTTCTTTCCTTCACCCATAAAACATTGCTTTTCTGAGTTCTTTTCTAATCCAACATCTTGGCTTTTTTCCCTCTTTGTTTCTAGTGATCCACTCCTTTAAAGAGCTGCCCCAAAGATAGGTTTGTGTGATACAGCATAACCCCTGTGGGTGAGGTTGACCAGGTGCTGGCCCTGGAGGAGGATGGTGTACCTGTACAGAGAGAGAAGTGGCTAGAATGGTAGTGGTTTCCATTTTCAGCTAGCAGTGAATCGTACATTCCTTGCCCTACTGACAAAATCACAAAACATCTACCAAAAATCAATGGACTGTAAAGTCTTTGCTGTACTGTAGCATTTTGGTTCTGATTCCCAGTCTACTTCCCTTGTATTTTGACGTTTTTTCACAGAAGACCCAGTAGTAGTTCCTGGTGTGACAAGTCACTTTTCTGTAACTAGTTCTATAATTGCCCTTCATTAATATAGGCACATGAGTTTTCAGGTTGTCACAAGATCAGCCTGTTCCTTCCTTACAGTCTTTTAATTTCTGCAGGAAATGTCTTTACTGAAACCTGTACCTGTATCTCTTACCATGGTATCAGCTTTGGGAGTCTAGCTAACAAAACAGGGTCTACAAGGTGCCTTACCAAAGCGGCCCCTCTTTTTGGAGAAGAAATAATAAGTTATATTTTAATGTCAGGGCTCACTCTGGGACTGATGGTTCATCCTCTGTGTGGTTGAGAATGTGAAAAAGTTCACAGGATGGATGGTGTTCCCCTCACATAAGACAAGAGATGCCACTGTGCAAGGGCAGTTTGCTCCTGGGTGGTACTTGCAGTGATGGGACCACATTATGGGGCACGGCTGGGAGTGGAAGTCAGTGCACTGCCTTCTGTGTCTTTCTCTAAAATACCTACTGAAGAAAGCACACAGAATATAATTGTATTTTTTAACTTTCAAAAGTCAAGGAAAAAAAACAAATTTGACTGAGTAGAATCAACTTTCATTCCTACTCTCCATGTTTCAAAATAAGGAAATAGAGGGTAGATCCATTTTCTGCTCCTTTGTTTGCTTTCTAAAATTTCTGGGTGGAGAGCCAACAAGAGTTCAGTAAATATTCTCCAGTTCCTAATGAAATTCATTTCAATTGTGAGTAAAGACTCCAGGGGCGAGAGAAAAGCATAGGTAATTCTGCCGTCCTTTTGTAGACTGGAGCATTACTTAAATGTCAGTCCTGATATATAGCTATGAGTTTGATCATTAAAGTTAACACCCAGAGAGTTATGTGGGGTTTACTTTCATATCTGAAAACACATTGACCCTCTATCTACTCTTATTGATAAGATAACTCAGAGAAATAGAAGGTGACAGTGCCATTATGGGGGGATTACACTGAGGCTGGGAGAGAGGTGGATCCTTGGGCATTTTCTGTGGGTGGCAGGTGGCATTTCTAAGGATAGGAGGTATGGTGTGTTTTGTGTATTTGTCACAAAATTACAGCAGATTTCCTCACATTTTTGAGTATGAAACTGTCCCCTTCTCATTCCACAAACCTCACACCTCTTCTGTCACCTTCATAGTCTCCTTAAGCATCTGAGAATAACCTGAGCATTTTACACAAATTGTTACAAAGTCAAGGGAAAAGGTTTTATAAGGACAGTCCTAGTGAGACTTGCCTAAACTTTGCTATTTTTATCTGTGAACCTCCAGAATGAGATGTGCTGTCCATGGGAATGAGATGCCATGGGGCAGAATGAAATCCTGCTCATCCCCCATGATGGTGCAGCTGGTGTGGGGTGGGCACCTCCAGGTTGTATGGGGACAGCAGGGCTGCCACCTCTGGGGTCTATGAGGGTCATTTGCTCAGCTGATAAGAGTCACTGAAGCAGCCATTTTCAACTAGAACAAGTGGGGCTTTTCTGTTGCCACAATGAGAATAATCGACTTCTTGTGCGGTGCATTGGACAAAACCAAATACATATGGAAAATAAGATTTCTATTTGATTCCTTCAGTAAAGGGTTTTGGACAAGGCAAAATGTGTTTGCTACTATGTAGTCATGGACATGACTGTTTTATTGGGGTGACAGAATAGGAGAAAGGTAGCAAGAAAAGCACGTTTTCATTGGAGAATCACTTTTATTTTGATTATCCCCTTTTAAGGGGGATACATATGTTTTGTGTGGTTCTGGACACTAAGCTGTCCACACAATATGAAATGATTAAATGGAGCAGCAATAAGCAGTGGCCTGTAAGTATTGCCTGGTGAGAGATAATACTGTAGCTCTCTAATTGGCTCTCTACCAGCATAGAGTGTGACTGATTTCAGCTGTAGCATTACCAGTCTTGCTTCCACCAGCACTATTATCTCAGAGTGACACTTCCATTACTCTGAACGGAGAAAGATGAACGTCACCTGTCAGGGGCTGGTTAATTGTGTTGCTAGATGTATGTTACCAGGGCGCAGGTTGGACATTTATGAACATAACTGCTTCCTCTGATGTCCACCATCCTTCAACGATCGATACAGCTCTTACAGTAAGCGCATAATTGAGTGAAGGCACTTACCACTGAGGGGCTGAAGATGAGCCCATTGCACGAGTTTCATTGTCCATACATTCAGCACAAATGAGCTGATATCTGCCCTTTATTGTGTGTTGCTTTGTGGAAGTAGAAACTAATGTGCCACTTTCATTTGTTTTCTAGATAAATGGCCAAGATGTCCAGAATCGGGAAGAGGCAGTGGCATTGCTCTCTAGCGAAGAATGCAAGAAAATTGTCTTGCTGGTTGCCAGACCGGAGATGCAGGTTAGACTAAATAGATGCACTGAGCCAGAACCTGGGTTATACCATACATTCACTGTCACTGTAAGTAATGAACTGCTAAGAAATAGAAATGCCAAAGTTCCTGACAAAAGGAGGAAATAGATAATTGCAGAGCTTTGCTCCTGTTTAGCCAACAAAGAAAATAATATGATATTTCTAGGGCTTGTTTTTCCCAAACTAAGCAATTCCTATCCAGCAGACAGAGTAAACATGTATACAAATAAAGCTGACAGCACTAATATGATATTCATAAAATATGAAGTAGATCTTGAAAACTGTATTACTTGTTAGACTGTCCTTGTTCTGGGGATAATTTTTCCATACTTCAGTCATTCAAATGAACTTACAGAAAGTCATAGTTGGTTGTCAATGATGGCTTTTTTTATCCTATGTGCTTATATGCAGACATGTAAACTTTTATGTACCAATTATGGAACTTTGTCTACAATACCATTCAGCAAGCGTGGATCTAATTGTTTTCAAAGCACTCTGGTCACAAAAACCTGTTTGTACATTCCAAATCGTATCTTGGGAGGTACATTTTAAAAAGCTTTTAGAAACATTTCTAAGGTTTTAAAAATAAAATTATGCCAATGCCAAGAATCTTGCCATGCCAAGAATGTTTTATAACGTTGCAGGGGCCAGATGTTAACGCTGATCATCAGACTAAAGGAGAGGTAGAGTGGGAAAAGAGTACTGTTTGTACTTCCCTTTATATTCTGTTTATAGGCCATTGCAAAGCAAAAAAAAGACATTATATTGTCACTGTTCTCTCCATCTGCCAACAATTCAGAACTGGTTATGTTACCATTTGTCTCTCATGCTATTGATCTGGTATTTTCAGTCTCACTAGCTGCATACTCTATATAAATTAAATGGAGTAAGTGTAATTCAGTGCCACTTGGAATCTCTACTTGAATGCAGTAATTATAAAAGATTCATTTCATTTCAGCATTCATTTCCTTGATGTTTTTCAAGAATCTAAACAGTTCCCATAAAACCAGTCACGTAGTACAGAAAAAAAAAAAAAAGCCATGTATCAAGTTTATTTTGCAAAATTGTAGCCCTCACTGGAAGTTGCAGAAGTTTTGAAAGGGTTACTTCATTATTATTCTTACTATTCTTCACTAAGATTTTGTTTTTCAGTAGGGAACAGAAACCCAGCCACTTATATGTCCAGAGAAAGTTCATTCTTTGTATTTGACTGGTCAACATGAAAAAGTTTAACATCAATGTAAGATAAGAAATTACTTAACTGTACCAATACAGTTTCCCATATGGATCCTCCTTTCAAATCATAAAAGTGTGTTTTGATTTGTGTTTGGGGCTTTGGTGTTGTTGGGTTTTTTTGTTTAATTTATGTGGTTTAGGAACATATTCATACAAAACTGAAGAAAAAGCCATAGTGTGTCAGAAATCGGGCTGTCCACAAACTGATTTCTGCTTGTGTGTTGCTTTGATTCTGGTAAAAGGCAGCAGGATTAAGCAGGCTTTCATTTCTGGATAGAAAATGGTAATTGCAGTATTGCAGTCTTGAAGGGTGACTGCTGAGCACATTCATTTGGTAACAAGGGAGAAGAACTTATCTGACCATTTCTTTGTGCAGTGCATACCGATGAATAATTAAGTTTTGAAACAGAGCACTGGAGGAGCACGCTGTGTGTTTAATATGTAAAGAAATGTCACAGGTGTGTACATTCACATGTGTGTATGTGCCCACGGTGTATGTAGTTGACACGTACACTAAACCATATATTATTTTTATTCTGAAAGCTGTAACATAACATAAGCATTCCACAATCAAAGCATCAGATTTGCCCAAGTGAGAGATTCATCTCTCATCTTTCATCCTCCAGATTTGTTAATCTCAGCAATTTCCTCAAATGATGGAAAATCAACTGCGTCCTTTATGGTAGAGGAAGGCTGTGTTCATGCTTTCCTTGGCAGGGGGTGGGGGGACACACACACAAACGAGACAAATTATCAAAACTAGTGGCAAGTACCAGATGTTTCAGAGAATAGTTTGAAAGTCCCATGAAGGACAAACATAAAAATTACATGTACTAAAGAAAAAAAGCCTCTTAATCCCAGACTGTTAGAGGCTGGTTTTGCCAAAGCAAATTGTGAAGAATTATGTTCTTTGTATAAGGAAAGTGTTCATTGGCATGGGTGAAAACACAACAGAGTTTTTGAAAGAAACAGTAGTTTCCTGCCAGTACTCACAAGCATCAGTCACTCCTTGTGTAGTTTTGAACTACTACTTGCTGATTTGCTATAACTTTTCTGACAGGCATCTGGGGCCAGAGCTCTCCTGGCTTTGAGGCAGTGGTACTTCTTCTGACATAGATGTTTGCCCATGTTCCATTGCCCTTGCTGTCTTGGGACATGAATAGTTGGTGCTCCTGTAATTGTCTAATACTGAGACTTCTACTTCTTAGCATCTGTTTGTCACCTTCTTCCTTTGGTTCCTTCACCAGTGACAAAACAATAAGAGTTTCCTTCTCCTACGATCTCATCATTATAGCCAGGAGTTCCACTGACCAATATTTTCCTTTTCACAGTGTGCCATCTGGCAAGGGATTAGAGATACGAGTGGATGGGTGCCATGTGCACACATGCACAATGAACAAAATGGGAAGAATGACCTAAAGGTCAGGGTTGTCTGTTTTGTCAGTTTAGAAAGATATGAAGGGTGAAGGAAGAGGGTATTCTCACTTGACAGAAAGGAGCCTCCCCTCCTGTCCTTTTGCAATGCTGTCTTCTCCAACTAGTTCAACTGTTACCTTACAGTTGGGGAAAAACATCCAAACAAACGGGTAAGCATGCTTCCAGGCACACCATGAGAACAGTAATAACCTGCCTTCAAGTCACCACATCTTTCTGTCACCCTCCTCCGTTTGTTTGTTTACCTGGGAAATCAATGGGAAAGCGTGACAGAAATAAAACACAAGGTGTCTATTGAGGTGTCGGCAGCAGGGCCTGGCACTGGGGCGGAGGTTGTTAAGAGGAAAGAGCCCAGTTGCCTCCTAGCCCTATTAGTAACGTTGCCACTCTTTCAGCACGGGGGCTCTCGGCAGTAATGAACACGACAGCTTCAGGATTATGTGCTGCGCCTTTCATACCTTTTGAAAGGAAATAATGTCTGTGCTGTGCAGTCTGCTTCATTATGAGAGAAAATCAGTCATACTGTTTCAAGAAAGGATAAAAGGCATAAGAGTCCCATTTTTTTTTATCCTTCTTTTTCTTCTTCTCTTTTTGAGATGCGAACTCCTACTGCCTGGCTTTCTGAAGAGAATCATTATGATAAAAAGAACTAGTCAAGCATTGCCATTTGGGTTTACCCTGTTGTAGCGTGTGTCCTTGCTCACATAATATAATGTACTAATGTATTTACAGCTGGAAGAAGGGTGGCTGGATGATGAAAGGAATGAATTCTTAGAGGAGTTAAACTTGGAAATGTTGGAAGAGCAGCATAATGAAGCAATGCAATACACAGCCAACGAGGTGGAGCAGGTAAGACTGCTACTAAATATACCATTTGAAAATTTGCTTGGTCTACCTTTTTTATTAATAGACAATGAAATGATATGCTGTAAAATGGAGCCAAAGGCCTTGATAGAATTCTGTCTCTAAAATGCTGTGAACTCTGGCACGCTGTAGGTACAGAAAAGGAGAACAATAAATGCTTAGGCCCAGTATGACAAGTTAGGAAAAAAATATAAGTACAGGCTATAAGTACAGGTTTCTCATTAAGGAGGCTGTAAGTACAGGTTTCTCATTTCCTCTGAACTCTTAGTATAGCTTGCTTTCCTTCTTTAATTCTGAAGTGTTTGGGGTCTATGTTCTTGTATTTTATGTCAAGGGGTCTCATCTACAGCTCCAGGATGGGATAGGTGCCCCTTTTGTTGAACGCATGCAAGGTTTGAAACAGCCCTTACACCAGAGAGCTTGCAAAACAAGATGGAAGAGGTGTTTAAAATAAACAACAGGTGTTTTGGTAATACAAGTGTATTTTTTCTTATACCAACAGTGCACAGCTCGGCATTTGTTTTGTTAATGGAGACAAATAAGCATATTGCTAACATAGTCGCAGCTTGCTGCTGACTTTTTACCTACCCACATCTACTGTAAGCAGTGTGACTGTGGCAAAGATGCATTCACACCACCGGCCATACAGTTTCATCAAGGGATGGCTCTTCTCAGTTGTAATTTCTTGGAGAAGACTGAGGTGACCTTATCTACTCCTTGGACAGATTATCTGTGTAGAGCTAGAGATATAAAATCCAACTTCATGTCCTGGCTTCTGCATATATGCAGCTGGAGAGAAACTGTTTTTCCACCCACAGAAATTTGTGACTTGCTGTTTTTCCCCTGTTCTGCATTGGTCAAAAGCAGAGTCTAAGGCAGCTTTCTTTGAAGAGGGGGAGAAAGACTGTGAGAGCCTTTCTTCTTCCAGAAACTAGCGAGCTTATTTGTCTAACTGGAGACCTGGATTCGAATACCTCACTTCTTGATCCACAATGGGGGCCTGAACATGAATCTAGACTATTTCCTCCTCACCTCCCTTTCAGTCTTCACACTGGGTATTGATTTAGGTGATAGCTCCTATTAAGACTATTCACTGTACATAAATATTCATTGAGACGGAGACACTGACAGAATAATTAAGTCAATTATCCAGAATATGATAGATCAGATTACAAATCCTTGATCTTATAAGCATTTAGTTATTTACACAAAGTGGAATAACTCCAGGGTCAGAGGTGAAGGACTCCTTACAACAGGATTTATAATGGCCTTTTAGTTATGCCCATCTTTTCCTGGCAGTGAGCCAAGATCATGTTCCCAGGTTATGTGCTAACTACTTCACTGCTCGCTACTTGGAACTGATATTTGTCATCTTGTTTAATTTTGTAGGCACAAATTTTATCTTGGATAGCAAAAGATTTCCTGTCAAAAAGAACACTTCTTCTTCACAAATCAGTTTCCTTTGCACAGTGACATTTTCACACAGACCTCCACTTTTGGTAGAAGTTCTTGAGCAGGCCTATCTAGAAACACCTATTGGCCCCTCACACAATGTGTTGCGACCTCTCAAATCCATTCACAATGGCATTGTGTGAAATTATTTCATTGAACCCATTGAGATTGTTTATTCCCCACTGGCATTTTATAGTAAGGATAATTCCTCCTGCACCCCACCCCCCCCCCCCACCCCCCCCCTCCTCCTCTCGAGCCCAACCTTACTACACTTACACTCTAATATATTTTAAG
>JANHGN010012774.1:0-46959 GCA_024605025.1 Megaceryle maxima
CACCTTTACAATCATTACAGGGCACTCACAACATTTCTGTATAGAACAGGTGATTCTTTTTTGATGATGGGGGGCCAGGTGGGGTATGAATTACCTTCATTTGCTGTGAAAATCAAGGGAAATGACAGCACAGAGATAAAAGCTCTGGAAATGCTTTGGAGCCCAGTACTTCTATTAAGCAAGCTGGTGGCCCATTTTCCCACTTACATTGTGTTTGTAGCAAAATAAAGCATTTATTATCTTTCAGATGCATCTGAAGTCTCTTGGCCCTTTTAGAGGAGGCTTATCCAGAGTGAAGAAATAGGGATGATTTAAATTGAGACTATCTGAAAGAGAAGTTCAACTCCTCCTCCTCCAATGTTTCTAAATCTTTTTCTCTGAGTGGGGGCAGGTGGCTCCTATTTTAGCTGTAGCTGGATTCCAGCTTCTTTGCTCCACTTGCATAATTTCTTCTAACACATTCCTCTGGGGCTGCAAGAACTTCACACTTCCATCTCAGCCTAGAGGTGAAAGCAATGAGAAGTTACTCCATATAATTATAGTTATTATGCCAGTTAATAGAGCTCTTCATAGCGTAAACACTATTAGCTCTAGTCACTGTCGGGAATAGCTGTGTCTCCAGCTCTGCTCTTGCTGTCGGAGGCTCGGCACAGATCTGAATCCAAGCCCAAGTCTGAAGAGCAAGCCCTGATACCTGCCAGCTTGCACACAGGGCCAAATCTCTCCCTGGGCTTGGGGAAACTTCTGGATTTTGGATCTCGAGCATGATTAGGGAAGAGTAATGTCTTACTGAAGTGTGTGATCCAAGCAGGCAGTGTTCAGACTTCAGGTCTACCAGCTTTCTTCTTGCTCTTGGAGTTAGTCCATGGCCTTGTCTACAAAAGTATGCTTTTAAGCAATTGAGTGTAAGCTCCAAGTCCAAGCACCAGATTTACATTCAAACCCTCACTTGTATGCATTTTGCCCATCCAAATGGCAGGCAATATTCTAGTGCTAACAGTCTGCTTTCTCTTCTCCCTTCTGTCTCGATAGTAAATTGCTGTCATGCTTTTCTGATAGTCTACTTTTAAAAAGATGAAATAAATATGCATACATTGATATAAAAAATTTAAAACAAGTCCTTCAGGAGGGAAATAAAGGGATCAGAGTTGGCAACGTTGTGACAGAACATGGATTCAGTTAATTGGATCTAGCTATTTGCAGTATCTTTTGCTAACTGCCTGGGCCAGTCCCAGGCTGGGAAAGCAATTTAACTCATTCCCTGTGAAAAATGAAATGACAGCAGCTACTTGAGTGAACTTTCACATTTACGAAGCTTGATCTGGTCTTGATCAAAGACTCTGTGTTCCTGGAGGACCAGAGTTCAAGCACCAGTCTCTAATTTTAAGAGAAGAAAAGGCTTATGTGTCATTGCAAGGCAAACTCTTCGGAGTTTGAGCTCAAGCTAAACTTTCATGTCAGCACTGTTAGTGACCCTATACTGAAGTCTGTCTGGATCATCTCTTCCTTTAACTCTCGCTGTCATATGCTGCCTCCTGCTAAGCTGAACCGGCTTCACCCATTATAGCAGTGAGGAGTGATGTTATCGTTAGTCATTGCTGCTAGGCACTTTTGGATCACGTCATACATCTTACAGGTTTTTCCAACAACCCTGCTCAGAGGAGCAGGGTTGGGATCCAAGAGAGACAGAGACCAGCTCTGGGTGGCAAGATGCCATAAAATTGCCCTTGCAGATCTGGTGTAACTAGATTGACTAATAAACCTCTGGAATGCTGATGCTTTGGTCGATCTGGTCATACCATTTCTCACAACCTAGATGCTGGGAGCCAAACCATGCAGCTTACCATAAGCGGCTAATACCGAAGACCACTGTTAGCTATGTATAAATGTGATGGTTGTTGTGCTAAATAATCACTGCGATCTTGCGCGCTGTTCTCACAACACACTTCCTATAACATATTAAGCATTTGCCAACATAATATTGATTGATACATCAGTGCACTGGAGTGACAATACAAGGGATTGCAGTCATGGGTATCAGACATTTTGCAAGTCTCAGCACCACCAGTGTTGGGTAGAAAGCCATCATGAGTGTTATTAGAAGAAGATAAACATTGTTACAGAGAGAAGTGTGGCCCTGCAGAATGAAGCACCAAGCTGGAGTGAAGGAATATTGTCAAATGCAAGGATGGCCAACATAAGCTGAGGTCCATGCTTTTCTATTTCACTGCTTCCAACCTTCAGCCTGCCCCAGGAGAAATCAAATACATCCCTTACAAAGTCTGGCAGCATTTCTGTCATCCTCCATCCAGCATGTCACACCTGCTGGGGTACACTCTGCGGCCTCACCAGGGTTCAACGCCGGGTCTTGCTCTGAAAGCTGAGGCATTTGTGAAAAAGGTTAGACGCTATTTAGAAGGTCTAGTTTACGAATAAACTTACAGATACACTTTTGCAGGAAACAGGAAACAGAAAATAAGTTCCTGTTAAAAATGAAGGGTGCCCTGTGTTTAGGGCTCATGTGAGTTCCTGGCTGCACCCCAGGTGCGCAGGGTCACCTAAGGTGAGTCAGCTGGGGCTCCGGTTCCCCAGCTATAAAACAGGGATAATGCTTCTGTTCTCACCCCAGTTTGTCTTCTCTGTTTAGTTTTCAAGCTCCTCAGGGCTGTGTCTTGCTACATGTATGTACAGTTCCTAGCTTAACAGAGTCATGATCCAAACTGAAGCCTCCAGGCACTCCTGTGTATTATATCATTGCTAATTTCACAAGAGGTTGCTATCAAATTCCTTTATCGGGCAAAAAAAGTCCTAGAAAAGAATAAAGCAAGCTATTAAAAACTGAGGAACATTTTTGCTGAAGTGGAAATAATGGTACTTTGTCCCAAAATGTATAAAATATGTATTGCAATTAAATTCTCTATTGGCAAATTGCTCTACAATTAAAAAACACAGAAGCTTGAGTGAGGCAATTAGAATAATAGTAGAGTGTTAATTATAGCTTGATGGATTCTGCATGCTGTCAGCAATTACCTTCCAAGTGTGCACTGCTGAACTGACTCCAAATCCACAAAAAGGCACCGGCAGAATTAGAAAGATCTTCCTTGTTGGCATGCCTTTGCCATTTTAAAATTTGTTTTCCTAAATACTTTAGTAAGCTATTTAATTAGATTTAATAAGCTTTGAGGAAGAAACATCCTCCATGCTGTACACAGACTCCTCTCTAGCAAGGGCACGGACTCAGGTAGGAGGGAGAGCACAACTGAGAATAGTCTTGTTTCCTACCAACTGGCCTTGTTCAATTATTTTCAGTGTGTGGCAATCTTGTGCAAATGCAAGGTGATTTAGCCCAGTTTCCAGGAAAGCTGCTTCTAACTATATGTTTTTAAAGGTTATCTATGGCTTTCAGATGTCTCTCTCCATGGGAAACCCCATGGCCAGCCTCTCGCCCTTGTCACGGGGCCAGGGAACAGTGGAGAGGCCGTGGGGATGGGCACTGTGATGGCAGTTGCATGTGACAGTCCTGTGTTGAAAGCATGGGATGAAATCACAGGGGACTGAGGTAAAGGGTTGCAAGAATAATTTTAAAAATATTAAAATTAGTTGTTAAAATTATTTTAAAAGCTTGGGTATCAAATTAGAAAACACTGTAAGAAAACACAAGTTTTTTATTTTCATGACGCCTTCCCTAATGGGCGAGAGAAACACACTCCATAAAGTGCCTTAAATATTCTGTTTCCCACATTGAAGAACTAAAGACATGTTTAAATTGGCTACATATATTTGTATACTGCACTATATTTGTATACTGCTCTTTTTTGTGTAATGCATCTACCCTTCCTGCCCCAGATTCCCTCCACGGGACAGGAGCTCTGGCTTTTAGTTTGCAAACAGTTTTCAAATAAATTTGGGGACTAAACATAAGCCGTTCTCCTGTTTCCTCTGGTTCTGGAAAGCTGAAATAAGACCCCCATGTGATTTTTTTACCCCCTGCACCCCACCCAACAAAAGCCTACACTGAAATTTTACCTCATGAAAGCCTCTGTCTGTAAATAACATTTATTGATTCCTCCTGGAAATCTAAGGGCCCCGACAGCAGTGAGCATCCCCCTGGGCTTGGCACACTGGGCATTTGGTACCCTGGAAGGTGTGACTCGGTGGGGGGGGATGCCTGAAAGTCCTGGTCACCCCAGTGCGGAGTAGAGAGAAGCCTTTGCAGAGATAAGAGTTTTCCGTTCATTGTCCAACCTCTGCAATCTGATCCCTTCCGAAGGCCAAACAGTTGTTGTGCAGGTGGAGTCAGTAGAGGAGAACAGGGAAATGCTATGCCAGTAATAGCTAACGCTGCTTCTTGCCCTGCACGGTCCAGCTTTGCTTGAAATTGTGAGCTCTTCATCCTGGAGCAAGATCTTGCCCGGGCAATAAACTGTCTGTATTTCGTATCCTGTCATCTTCCAAAGCTCAAGATTCCTCCCCTAAATGCTGCACAGGCCACATCCAAACTTGACCACGGCCAACTGGATGCTCTCCGCTAAGCTCAGAAGCAGAGTCTCAATTAAGTTTTTAGAGTTAATTGTTGCTCTGTGATTAATTTCGCCTGTCACGATCTTGCTGCAGCTACCTAACGAGTTCCGCTTCCCCCAGGTTTGCTGGGTGTGCTGCTCCCTTACGGCTGGTGTGTGCTGGTCTTTCAGAAATAGGGGTAAACTTGGAAAGTGGAACGCCCCGCTTGGTGCGGTGTGAAACTCGCGTGGGTAATTCACCAGCCCTGCCGGGCATGTCCGTCGGGAGTGCGGTCACGCAGCCGCTTCATAGCAACCGCGGGCGGGCACAGCAGGGTGTGGGGGAGCCCCCGGGCCCGGGTCTCTCAGCAGCCTGTCAGCATCCACGGCAGGGACTTTTTTTTTGTTTTCAAATCGCTTTCAGCGAAGCGGATGGCGGGCGCGGCCCCTTTAAGAGGGGCAGCGCGCGGGGCGGCGGTGGCCGCCCGCATTCACACCTGGAGTGGGAAAGGGGGGCGGGTTCGGGCGCTCCTGATTGACGGGCCGCCGGCATCAATGGGGCGCCGCGGCCCCGCTCCGGGGGGCGCCTCCCGGCCAATGGCGACGCGCGCGGGCCCGCCGGAGGACGCCCGCCAGCCAATGGGCGGGCGCGCGGGGGGCGGCGCGGCTACATGTTGCGGTGTCGCCAACGTGGGTCCGCGGCAAGCGGCGCTCGGGCCGGGCGGGGAGCGGTGGGGCCGGGCTGATCCACAGCTGGCGGCGGTGGCGTGGGAGCGGCGTGGCGCTCGCAGCCCCGCGGGAGCGCACCGAGGCGCGGGAGCTCCACGGGTGCCCGGGCCGGATCCGTGCGGCGTAGACGAGGCGCTTCCCGCGGCGGGGACGCGGACCCGACCCGCCCGGCGGTGCCTGCCCGCCCTCTTTCTCCTCCGCCCGCCGGCGGGTGGATGCCGGTGCCGTGACCGCCTCGCGGGGCCGCGCCGCGCCGCTGGCGGCCAAGGCGATGCTGCGGGCGGCGGAGCGGCGCTGAGCGTTCGCGGGGCCCCGCGGCGTTACCGCTGCGCTCCGCGCCGGGCCCGCTCCTGCCGCCTCCTCCCGCCTCGGACCTTCTCCGGTCCCGGATACAAAATGGCGGTGCCGTCACGGGCGGGCGGCGGAGCGGCGGCGGCGCTGCTGCTGCTGGGTCTGCTGGGCTCGGCCGCCGCCGGCTGCCCCACCGGCTGCGCCTGCGGAGAGGAGCTGCTGAACTGCGGCGGGCTGTCGCTGCCCGCCGTGCCTCTGGACCTGCCCCGCTGGCCGCGGCATGTGTGAGTACCGGGTGGGGACCCCGCCGCGCTGAGGAGGGACACGGCGGGGAGAAGGGGCTGGGGGCGAAGGGGAGGTTTGGGCAGGCTCGATGCGTGGGGGGCTGGACGCACCGGAGGGCTCGTAAAACAAACAAAAAAACCCAATCCTAAGCCCTCTAACAAAAAGCTCCTAGAACTCGGATTCAGTTTCCTAAGCGAAATGATCTCTGCCGCCTCGTAGGCGCTGAGCTGCGCGGTGCGGATCTTCTGTCGCTATTTGGGGTCTCCTCTGGCTCCCACCCGAGCCGCGGATGGAAGTGATGAGGAGGCGGCGGGTGCGGCGCCGGTGTGCGGCGAGAGGAGCTTGGGGCTGCCGGTCCCTCGCTGGGCCGCCGCTCCCTCTCAGCTGATACGGGCGTCCTGGAGGAAGGAGAGACGGGAGCGGGTTCAGTCTGTAACGATGGGCTCTGCTGGGGATAACGGCCGGCTTGGGCTCCCGAATCCTTATTAGGGCATCCATCCGTGCCTGGCCTGGTGCTCCCACCCGGGGCGCGCCCCAGCCCCGCGCTGGGGCCATCACCGTGCCCTGCACCCGGCTGCCCAAATATGGGCCCCGGCGCTGGGGCCTCACTCTCCCTTTTGACGTTTCGAGTCGCCAGCTGTTAAGGTGTGAAAGGCGGTGAGGCAGCGAGTGTGCGTCTGAACACAGTCGCCGGTTCTCGCGGTGTTTTTGGGGTGTTTCAAGAAAAGCCAGGTGATGTTTTCCAATAAAAGCTGCGTGGCTGGTTGGTTGAGATTCCCTTGATACTTGTCTGTCTGTCAAAGTTATTAACCTGCCGTGTATCTGTGTCCTGGATGGCAGCTGAAGTTCAGAGCTCAGCACCTGGTGGGACAAACAGCCAGGGCTGTACTAACCAAGTGCGGGATGGCGTGGTTGCCATTCCCGTAAAGCGTGACGGGTCGGCTCTGGTTGTGTAACCGCTGCCCTGACCTGGTAAATCTGAAATGCTGTAACAGCAGGCACATGGAGCACGGGAGATCGGTGGAGGAAAATACGCTCGGCTTTGACGGCTCAAGTTGTTTGACGGTGCAGGAGACCTCAGAGTGTGCGTGTGCAAACTCCTAAAAATAAACGTCTTCAGGTGTCTGCTAATCTTGTGGAAATAAGGATGTGGAAGGGGAGACAGGAAAGTGTCACAGAGCTTCTGTTGCTGGGCCTTTCTGCTGTTTGAACAGATTTATAGATTATTGAATCTATAAAACGCCTGGTTGTAATAGATACTCCTCAGCTCTGCCAGCAGAAAGAACAGTCACTGAAGTGTTGCTGGAGATTGTCCAGCTCCTTATTAAGAAGAATTATTAGAGGTTTGTCAGGTTCTCCTGGTATTATTTGCTCTTGACTGCAGAAATGCCTTGTTTTACATGAAATTATCAGGTGTCATAGAGAGAAGAATGTGGCCTCTGCATTAAAACCCTGACTCATCCCCTTCACCTGTTGCTGTGTGCTCTAAAGGATCCTTCCTTCAGCCCTTGGCACCTTTCAGAGCAAGTTTTTAGTCTTCTCAGCATAATTCCAGTGTCCCCATGCACCTCTTAATTTAGGACAGTATTCTCTTTGTTCATGCAGAGAAATGCATTAATAGCCCAGTCTGAACAAATTTATTGTTGTGTTTTCTTGGGAATGCTAATACCCAGGAGTGTCTTTCATATGGAACAGATTTTTGAGTGTCTTGAGTTCAGTTTAAATTTTATTGGTTAAGTAATAGCACACATAAATCTATTGCTACGGACCTGTGGGCTGGTGATCTTTTAACCACTTAAGATATAGTTTGTAAACTGCAAAATAAGCAAAGAATTAGAATTAAAAGAATCAGAGGAAGTTTGATGGCCTTTGTATCTGACAATGCAAAATTAAGGGTTTTTTTCTTTAGGGCTGATATTTGCAATAGCTTAATTGTCTGCTTTTTATACTTTTGCTTTTAAAGCAATACTGTTTTTAATAACTTAAACCACGGATTTCAGGTTAGAAACAAAGCTGAAGAACGCTTTCCATGTTTGGTATGATTGCAGACACTAATTTCTGGTGCAGACAGTTGCTAACTTATTTTTTTAGTTGTTTAATGTCCTTTATTAAAACACCATGTGCTGAAGAAAAGCTACCTGTTTGCAACTATCTCTGTTAGTTTTTTGTTTACATTTTTTAACATGCCATTGTAAAAAAGTGTAAGGTAAATGCCAAGTTTTGTAATGGCCTCGGGCTGATGTAGGAGCACGATCTGGGAATGCAGGTACCCGGGCTGTAAACTGGGGTGAGACGGGCGATGTCAGAGCTGCGCATCTCTCGGCTCCATCACACTGCACAAGCTGTGTCTCCCACCGAAGGTGTCTGCTTCCCCAGGGTGATGAGCTTGGGCATGTTGGATTGCTAATAGGTGATGAGATCAATCCTGTTTTCAGTGACAGTGGTGGCTATGCTTTAACTTCATTAAAGTGCCATTGAAAAACCCCTCCTTAGCAGTTTATCTTTGATTCCTAATGAGTGCCACAATGTGAAGCGCGCTTGGAGTCAGTTTTCAGCGTGTTGGAGATAAAGCTATTGTTTGTAGGGTTGGAAATGTGGCTCGGCACACTGGGGAGGCTTCTGGAACGGACTTAATCATGCCGTGTATTTTGTCAACAGGACTATCAGTACTGAGGAAAAGCGTTGGGATCTTTTGAAACTATTGTTATTCCTCTATTGGCTGTAGAGCCTGGAGTTGTAACTTTTCTCCCTAGCTTTCACAAGGCATAACTGATACACAGAATGGCTGGTGCGCTGCAGTTGCTCAGAGTTAATGCAGCATGGCACAGATGTGGTATGTGTGTGGTGGCTTTTTCTTGAAAGCAACAGGCGGCTTGATACTGGATGCCAGTTATATAAGTGTCCAGGACTTGGCTGTGCAACCCTTCGTTAGAGCACATTGCAACACTCTGGTGTGATCCAAACTGTCCTCATAGGAGCCACAGCATCCAGCTGCTGTGAGCTCAGCAGCTCTGAAAAGTCCCTGGTCTGTGCAGGATACCAGGAGAATCATACTTTATTGGGCAGTTGCTGTGCAGGACTTCCTTGCAGTGTCCTTCAAAGCTGCTGGAGATGCTTTGTGTCTTTTGGTGTTTAAATCCGAAGTTTGTTTTTGTTAGTGCAATATGTGGCATAAACTTTAGGGCCAAGCTGAAGTACAAAATGCTTTGTGCAAAGAAGTGTCTGGTGTGGGGCTCCAGCAGTGCTGGTGACATGGCACATCCCCTGCATCCTCTGTTTCTATCTCTCCATGCATCTTATTTTTTTGAGGAGTGGTAGGAGAGATCCCTCATAGGCATCATGTATGAGATGGGGGCTTTCTTTTTAGTGGTATAGCAATAGTATTTTGTGTACAAATGTTAATAGTGAGAAGGCTTTGGGGCTGCAGAAGTGCAGTTGGGTAGTGAATTCAGTGCTGGTATGCTCTAGAGAAATGAAAGCTTTTATTTTAAATGTGTTGTGTGTGTTTGACCCGAATGACTAAGGGAAGATTTTTGGAATACTGGGCATCCATGCACAGACCCTTCTGCCTCTGGGCCAGTGTGTGCCTGACATGCCTGCAAACAAGGCAGTGTCCAAGTGCCTGGGAGAGCTGGGCTAAGAGCTGCTCCAGCTCTTCCCAGGGAGGCTCTGGGGTTTGGCTCTGAATAAGTTTCTCCAAGGCACCAGCTGGGTGGACGTTAGCTGTTTGCACAGTGCTGCTGCTTTTTAGAGAGAGCTGGGCAAAGTGTCTGGATGCTTTGAAACTCCTTTTGGGTGCCTGTCAGTGGTTTTAGGGCTTGGAAGGACCTAGGAGTCAGGACCAGACTCTTGCTGTGCTCAAGTGTATGCCCACAAATATTTTGTTGAAATATTATGTTTGTGCTCAAAATTACCTATTAACTTAAATGTCTTACTCAAGTGGGGTTTTACTGTGGCAGGCTTTGTTGATCAGCTCTTGCATGTTAGGGTAGCTTCTTTGGTTGTTTGGTAGAGCAAAGTGGGGTCCTGCAGAGAACTTGCTGTGCTGCTGCCTATGTGCACAGGGATCTCTGGAGATGGACGTTAGTTGCTCTTGAGCTCTGGAGTAACTTGTGCTCCTTGGCACATGCTGGAAAAAGAGGCAGTGGGGGGACTCCTGCTGATGGTGCTGGGAGCAGGGAGTGCTGCTGTCAGTTTGTCCCCTGCATGTCTTACTTCCAGCCCTGCTGAAATAATGGAACAAAGATTAAGTAATTGTCACCCTGGGCTTGTGGTGCCTGGCCCTGTGCAGCTGTGGAGCCCTCACTTGGCTGCCTGGGAAGCTGCTGGGATTTGGAGGATGGCTTGGGAGAAGTGGATGTGGGTTGGTGCAGGTGGTTGGTTCTATTCCCTCCTCCTGGGGAAAAGGAGTGGAAATGCAAAGAAATTCTGCAAACCTAGCAGCTCTCTCCTGGGTGGTGGTCCAGGAAAGGTTTCCTGCTCCAGTGGGGGACAGTGCTAGGTGCTGGTAGTGATTGTAGAAGAATTTTGCTAAGTTTAACATGATATACTTGGGTTTGGTGCTTCCTGGAGCACCATTCTCAACAGTGGCCTTGCTGGGGGAAGGTCTTCAGATCCGGGGTTGGGATATTACCCTGGTGGAGTAACAGTAAAGCTTCTCCTTGCAGGTCAGTGCCTCTCTGGGTCTGCTGGTTATGCACGAATAAATATGTTCACTTGAAAATAAATCCACCCTTCCTGTGTAAACACGTGTTGGTGGCTTTGCTGACCACCCCTGGCAAGCCCTGGTATTTATTGGTACTCACTACAGAACAGCAGTTAACAAGCCCTTTGCAACTGCTGTCTGATTTTCTAATGTTAATCCTTGAGACAACCGTGGCAGAAATTATCTCAGACTAGGATTAGCAGTACGGGTAAGATTCATAATGAAGCCTGAATGGGATAAAATATCCCCCCCAAGAAGCCTTTCTAGCTCTGGCAGAAGCCCCTGATTTCTGCAAGTAAAGGGCTCTAGGACCCCCTCAGCCTCTTCTGCATATTCCTCTCTCCTTTTGAGAAACTTCATGGCATTTAATCACTTCGAGGCTTTTCCTCTCTCCAGCAACTGCAATTTGAAACGCAGGGGTCCCATACAAAAGGAGCAAGTGCTCAATGGGCTGTGTTAATATTCAGTGCCATTTACAATGGGTGCAGTTTGAAAAGGGGAGAATGGATGGTCTGGGAGCTGGGGGAGGAGGAGTTGCAAAGGGAAAATTCCCAGGGCAGGGGAAGGAGCATCTCGGTAGGCAGCCGAAAAAACGAACACACCATCAATTGTTCTCTAGGAAAATCAACTATTATTACGTGTTACATACAGCTTAGTATTTTTTCTTCTGTGATTGTACAGAAAACTTCTCTATAGTTCTGTGGATGTAAGACTTGGGGGTGGCTGAGCCTTGCAGGAGTTCCTACTTGGAGTTTAAGAGATGAAGGGGTAAGGTTGATTGCCTTCTGTCTTCACATGCTGGCATCAAGAGGTGGTAAACTGATATGTTTAGGAGACCAGACACTTAAACAAAGCACTTCAGGTACTTAAATGCTTCCTTGAGTGTGGGTGAGAGATCACTTCCCTGCTTAAAGTTAAGCTGGTGCTGGAGTCTTGTCTCTGATGGGGATTTAGGCAGATGCAGAAGCCCTTTGGTGAGATGGGGCTTCGTTGGTGTGAGCCCCAACTGGTGCAGGGAGAGAGCTGGAAGGATGCTCCCCAGTGTGCAGCTTTAGCAGAGCATGCTGGAAGGGTTCAGCGCGTCCTCTCAGATGTTGAGACACTTGCCCAAGTACTGGAGAAACACCTTCCTGACTCTCTGCATACACCTGGGCTCATGAATATACGTGCAGCTCCCGCTGGCTCTGTGGGGCAGCTGGGAATTGCTGGATGCCTGGAGGCCCTGTCCTTGCCCAAACAGTTGCCTGCCTTTGGTTTCTGGTTGCTTTGATCTCTTGAAGAGGAGTTAAATTTTTGTCTTGAAGTTTGAGTGTCTGCAAAACGGGAGGATGGCTTTCATTCCTCACTAGCCAAGTCTGAGGAGAACCATTGTCCCTGACTTACATGCCAGCTGCACCCAGAGGCTCTCAATTAGGACTGCAGGGCTTTTAATTGATCTTGTTGGCTGCCCTGTGAGACACCTTGGATTGAGTTAGCTCAGCTCATCAGTTTTTAACATAATCATTTTGTGCTGCTAACCTAATCGCTGTGTGACTCTTGTTTGCAGTGTGGAGATGGGTGGGGTCACGTGGATGAAGGGAGTAGAGATCATTCAGGCTGATGCTGCTGGGAAGAGCTGTCTGCAGAAGAACCAGGCTCCAGGTTCATCAGCTCTGTAGGACCAGGGCTGGCCAGGAATTAGCACCTCGTTAGCGGCAAGGGGAGTGATTTAACATGGAGCATGGCTCTGAATAAACATCACCCCTTGGCTGTGGTTTCATGCAAGCCTGGGTGCCCACCAGCAGCTCTCCTCTGAGGTCCTTTGTTGGTTTTCAGTGGCATGTGAATGAAGGAGCCGAGAGTGGGATGGCAGGAAGAGACCCAGGGTGAATAAACCTTTTTTTTTTTTTTCTGGTATGTCCAGCTATTAAATGATGTATTATGAGGTATTTTTTTCTGCTGTGCCCAGGGTCCCAAGTTAAGGACCGGGATGCTGTTGTATGTGAAATACCTATTATTGTAGCCGAGTCATCCATTAATAGTTAACCAAGTCCTGCATGGCAGCTTAAGTCCTTCATCCCCAGCCTCTTCCAGCAGGACCACAACATATGTAATATGTTATGCCTCCTCATTATACTTTCAGCACTTTGTCTCTCAAGCCACAACCATATAATTTTGGAGGAGTTTAGAAGCAGGCCCTGCTATTTTGGGAGCACCTCTCAAGACTTGATGATGCTGCATCCAGTTCCAGGAGCATGGTTCACTTCTGTGTGGTTGCATTTTCAGTTTAAGAATTGAAGGACAGGTCTGAAAGCGTAGCTATGTGCCTTGGGTTTTTTAACATTAACCATGCTGGATGTGCAGGCAGGATGGTTGGTTATTTGCACTTGTTGGATCAGTTCTGTAGTTTGCTGCAGTGGCTTTGCATTAATTTCATCAGGAAAAGCATCAGAGGTGTTTTACAACTGGACAGCTTTACAGAGAGCTACAGACTTATGAAATGTGTTCTGGTGTTTTAAAAAGTTTTGAAAGATGTTTTAAAAAAATGCATTAGCTGCCTAAAGTTTTGTTCTGGAGCTAAAGTTTGAGTAAGAGAATTTATCTTTTTTTAATATTGCTGTGCATAAAGAGGCAGTAATTTTTTTTTTTGCTCCATGCAGGAAGGCAGGACAAGCCCCGAGGTGCAAGAAGGAAATGAGAGATGGAAAATGTAAAGTTGGGGGCGTGCTGCTTCCCACTTCCCCACACAAAGGGACATGGATCCATCTTCACCACTGGTGTCTCTCCATGGTTGCCCAAAGCCTGTGCCTTTGGGGATGGGCACCTGTTGCCTTTCAGTGCTGTGAGTGTCCCTCTGACCTGGAGAGTTTACCATCAACATCAGCTTCTAACAAGCCTCTCTTTAAATACTGCCCTGCAAGTTCAAAACACATTTTACCTGGCTGGCATAGACTGAGATGTTTTATAACTGCCCTTGAAGCCTGTTGTAGTCTGCCGTGTGCCAATACAAACGGGTTTTCTGTATTATCTAGCTTCTAAAAAAATACTATTCCCTGGTGATGCCTCTCCGGGGGCTTGGTGCTTGTTTGCAGTGTGGGCAGCAGTGCTCAGCCAGTACTGTTTGATCACCAGTACTGATATGTATTTGGGTTGAAGGTGTTGAGCTGGATGTGCCCAGGGCTTGGTGGAAAATACTCAGGTGGAACTAGCAGGTTTACTGGGTGTTGTTTTCTGGTTACACTTAAGGATGTGATGCTGGAGGTGTCCTGGGTGTATAGATGCTCCATTGGAGGGGCTTGATGTGGGTTGTGAGTAGGAGTGGGGTGGTGGGAGACCTTATGGATGGGGGGAGCTGCTGGTCTGTGAGTTGTATCATGGGTAATAAAACTGCTGTTGTAGGAAACAGCCTGGCTGAACGCCCTGTGAAAAATCATCTCCTAAATGCATTCCAGTTGTCCAAACACTGGTGCCTCTCCTTCCTCCACAGTGTGCTTGTGGGGAGGCTGGAGCTAGCTCTCCACCACCACTGCCTGGGGAGCAGCCCCAGGTAGCACTCGCTTGCTTTTTGCTGCATCTTGGTCAGTGGTGCTCCATCCAGGTTTGAGAGCTGTGAAAAAGCACCAGTGGCCTTCCTTTAGCACAGACCTAAAAACTGTCTTCTAACAGTCTGGACAGCACAGCCTGTTCCTGTAGCAGCCTAGCCCATGAACAAGCAACCTGAGTTTGGCTCTTGCCCAGCACAAGGTGGTTGCTTTGAATTGGAGCTGGAAGGTGCATGGAGCCATGGAATTTCCTCCTTCCTCCCTGGGCTTTGTAGCCTCAAGGGGATTCGGGGTTGGAGAGTGTGGCAGGGATGCACACATGGCCCATGTCAGCAGAGGCCTGTAATTTGCAGAGGGTGAGGAGGTATCTCTTGATCTGAATGGTGCCTGGATGTTCCCCACCCTGGTAACTTCATCACTTCTAGACCTGTCTGGCAACAGCATAGGTGTGGGCAGTGCAGAAATGCCAAGTGCTGCTGACACAGGCTGATTGGCTGGTCCTTGACTCTGCCAGTGATCTGGCCTTGCTGGTGACCTGGGAGAGCAACCCGTGCTCTGTTTGTGTAACTCATCCTAAACCTTTGAATACTTCTGAACCGGGGGGCAGAGTCACATCCATGCTTGTTTCATTTGTTTTGGCAAAATGGGGAGACTTTTTCTGCCCGAGGATATTTAAACAAACCATACAATATTTTAATTTGAAAGGTGTCATAATACTTTCCACTTTTCCTTTGCTAAGCATATTTTTATGCTGCCCCTGTCTATGCTGGTCTATAGACAAGTCTATTCCTACTTTTTCCTCCTTACAAGTCTTCTAAAGGGGTTTGAAAGCCAAGAATTCTGATTTAGATTGTTCCTGGAGTAGAGCACACATTCTGCATCAGATCAGTAAATAAGATAGTGTGTATTTTTAGACCTCTCTGGAGCATTTGTGAAGGTTGTGCTGTCATTATTGTTTTACATGTTATAAACCTCTTGTATCTGCTCCTTTTTACTTTCCAGCCTCTGTTGCTGATGATCACAGAAAAGCTCTTGATTGATAAAGGGTTTGGATCACTGTTCGTAAGAGCAGATGAATGAACTTTCCCTGTTTAAAGTAGGCTAGAGAAATAGTCTGTTGAAGATTAAAAAAATGGTACCTAGGCAGATTCTACCTCTACTGTGTGAGTAGGCAAGGTTTCCTGGTTGGGGAGGGGGTCTGCAGAGCTAAGGTTTCATCATGGGTTTCTGAGCACTTTCCTCTTGAGTGGTGTCACTTGGTTTGCCTGCTGAACAAGGTGATGGCAGCTGCCTCTGTGGTCTGCAGGGATGCAGATGTGACTTGCTTAGCTCCCAAAGTTTTAATAGATGCATCTGTTTATCTCTGTGGGGCTGGCTCCAGCTCTCGAGTTAAGTTACTTGGATTTTTACTTCTTGGTGAGTGGAGCCCCTTTTGGGAGCTCTGATTTTGCTCTTACTGATCTTATCAGCAGAGATGTGTACTGGTCATTGAGTTAATCTCCTTGGATGGAAAGTCAGTACAGATCTGATGGGATGTGTTTGGCTTACATTGTCTACTTAAAACAGCAGTTGGCTCTGCCTGTCCTTGGTTTAATGATCTCTGAGGCAGGTACTGCTTTTTACCCAGCTTTCCTGGGAAAGGTGCTGTTCCCTCTGTTCACTCCTCCAGAGCTTTTGATGCAGTTGGCTAACTTCAGTTTGAGGTGTGAACTCCCAACTTGAAATGCCTGCCTCTCATGGGCAGCAGGCTGGGGAGAGTGGCTGTATCCCTACCGAGGGAAGGGAAGCAGTGTGAGATTATCCCATATGAGACATCAAAGAACCCCTGTGGGGGAGAGCAGTGCTTGTTAGGCCATCCCTGCAGGAAAAACAGATGGGGACCCCTCTGAGACACAGCTCTGCTGAGCACAGTGCTAGCCTCTGTTAGGAGGTTGGTGAAGGATAGGTTCAGCCTTGTAGGGATGGTGCAGGTGTCAGCTAGTATCCATGGTTGGGAGCTGAGGGTTTGCTGCTGGGTTATCTTATGCATCATTCCTGTGAGCAGGGGATGCTGTGGAGGCAGCACCCAAATTCTGGTCTCTGGGGACCAGCATGGTCATTTCACTGTGTATCAAGTGGTGCCACCCATGCAGTGGAGGAGATTGTCAGAGCAGCCAGCCCCTGTGAGGGCCATGGTCACAGCTGGGAATTGTTTTCTTGGTGACTTGCTGCTCCTCTCTTGGAGCAGAGTTTCTGGGAGGATGCCTTTGTGGCCTGATGGGCATTGAGCAGTTGTCTCTGGGTGGGAAGCAGTGGCCATGAGTGTCTGCGTCTCCCTGCTGGCACTGTAGTGGGGTAGAGATGGCTCCCTGGGGCTCTGGCCACTCATGGGGGCTGGGTCTTACAGCAGGTGTGGAGAGAAGACAGAGCCATGTAGCTGGGCAGCATTCTTGGGAGATCCCAAGTTGCAGTCCAAGCTGCTTCTTACAGTGTTTGTCTCTGATGACTCCTAACACTTGTCTCAAGTGCTACCACTTTGTGGTCTGTGATTAACAAGAGCTTGATGAGCTGTCTCTTTAGCTGCTGGGAACACTGGGACTCTGTTGTATCCCTCTGTCTCCCAGGCTTTCTTCAGCTCTTAGGCTTGCTTTTTATTCAAATGGCACAAGCTTTTTCCAGCACCTTGCCTGCATGTCCCCCTGCCCACCCTGTTCATCTTCAGGTGATGGTCCCTCTTGGCAGCCCCTGGTGGTGTGTGTGGGCTGCTGGCTGGGCTCTGCTTACTGCTGTTGGCTGTTTGCTTCACTCTCCAGCTGCGAATGCTTGAGCCAGCTCAAAGGCGAGGTTCTCAGACACCTCATGTATAAGTTGTAATGCCAGCATGGGCCTTGCTGGGGAACAGGCTGTGTGTGATTAAGCCATTTAGGCTTCTTATAAACTTTTTTCCTGAGTCAAAACAACACAAATCTCCCTTATTTTGGGGAGGAGGCAGCTGAATGCTTCTGGGGTTGCATGCTAATGTTGCTTTGTTTGTGAGACATAGCTAAGAGGAATTCAGTGCAGGGTTGTGGGCCTGCACATTTAGAAACAAAATGGGGAAGTTTCCCTGTCCAACAATTTCCAATTTCTTCCTCTATGGTTTCCTGAGTAATTCTGATAACTGGTTATAAACCAGCCTGCCTTGCTGGTGCAGGATGCATTGTGCCTTGGACCTCCCTTGGGCCCAGCTTCTTCCTGGGCTGTGCTGTCCCCTCCCTGGGCTGTTTGCAGCTGGTGGCAGGAAAAGTTCTGAACCCTGGGAAGTCTGTTTTCCTGACAGTGCTGTGTGATAGACAGTAACAGCAGCAGCCCTGTTGGGACTGGGGTGGGATTGGGAGTGGATTGAAAGTGTGCCTTGCAGTATTTTTTGGGAGGTTATGGTCTGTCACGGCTGAAATGCCTTTTGACGGTTTTCCTGCTATTTAGGTTAGAAATGCAGAATACCCCCTGGATTGTTTGGATGGCTTTGGAGGCACCTGTCTCTGCTTGCCCTCAAGGAGCAGATCTGATCCTTCTGGTACTCTTGTGGTGTCAGAGAGGAGGTTGTCGGACACCTGTTCAGGTCTGGGACTGGAAAACAAAGGCAGAGGACAAGCCAAGGAGCCCTCCTACACTGCTTCCTTTGCCAGGCCTTCAGTTGCTGTCTCCTTTGCCATTCTCTGTGGCCATCTCCACTAAGGGCTTTTGAGCCAAAATGAAATAACTGTATCCTCTCTGGGTATGTGTGTACTATTTGATGGTGTTTTGTGGGAGCAGTGTGTGGCTGCTTGACCTGTGCCCAGCCTGCAGCAGTGGTTGCTTTCCACCCTGTGTTTGGCCCAGTGCTGTGACACTGGTGTCCTGCAGCCTGACAGTTGGGAGTCAAACATCCCTCCGGCCCTTATTTTGTAGTGTCTGTTGGGCTCATTGGGGAGCAGGGCAGAAATAAATGATGAGCTGAAGTGGCTGTAGCATTGTCATAGCAAGAGCTGGGTGTTGTTTTGGCAGCCACCAGCAGACTGCTGGCTCGAGCAAGACTCCTTGGCCTGAAAATGGTCCTGAAATTGAATCAGGGAAGAGCTATCTCACCTAATGTAAGCCTATAAATATTAAGCTTCACAAATAAGCTAAAGGTTTTCTCAATTTTGTGGAATGCAGTAGATATTTCCAGAGGACAATTCAAGTATTGCTCTGGGAACCACATAAGCAGAAGACCCAAGTGCATGTTGGCCCTTTGGTACTTGTGCGTGAGGAGGCACTGGGAAGTGGGTGGATCCTGTGTGGGGAGCAGACTCTACCCAGAGCTTTTTCACAGCATGATCATCTCTGTAAAGCTCAAGAAAACTTTATCTGAAAGTCTGTTTTATTTATTCATTCTTAACTCCAGCCCTGGCTTGAGGAGAGCACATGGAGGCCATCAGCCTTGCTAGGCATTCAGGCAGTCCTGCCATGGCCATAGTCCTGTGCTGGAAGAGCATGTTCAGGGCACTACTTCAAATGCAGCAGAAATCCTGAACTTCCCTCAGAATCTTGACTCTTGCATTTTTCATGTTGGGCAGACTTGAAAGTTTTGTGCAGCATTCAAGGGAATGTTTTGGTTTCTCTTTGCCCACATGTCAGCATTCCTGAACAAAGCAGCCTCAAGATTTGCGGAGCAGATTCTTGAAATTCTGCAAATATTTAAAGCCAGAAGATGTTTCCAGAAACTGCCTGACCTAACAAAAAGAGTTGGTAGGATTTGGGCACAACTTCAGGGAAAATGTAAAAAGGGATTTTTATCCCTCTTTAAATGAACCTCATTTCAGTCAAAACCACTGTTCCTGGTCTTAGGAGCTGTTGTGCTCCAGCACCTTGTTGCTGTTAAACCACAGCTGTGCTTACTTGACCAAACCAGATAAAGATGATACATTTGAAAATGGAGGTTTGTTTCCCCACTCTTGCAATGACTTCCCTGGTGATCCTAGAGATGTCATTTAAGGCTAGATCTGAAAATGGGTTTAGATACCTAAAGATGGACTGAGGTGAGAGGGAAGCAAGGCTGTATGGCAGCTTCTGCACCTGCTTAAGCCTCCTAGGGGTTGTCTTGTGAGCATGTTGAGGTGATTCAGTCTTGTGGTCACCAGCACCCCTTAGTTTACATTCCACAGCACCCATCTATTTGCTATCCCGGATGCTTCAAATGTACCCTCAGGATGAATTTGTGCAAAACCTCAGGGGGAGCTGCTGCTTTTCCCCAGAAATATGGAAGTGCTGCCCTTTCCTTGGGGCTGGGTGGCCAGCAGTGGCATTTTAAATGGGGAAGGTGGCAGCAAGCAAAGCTTGCTGTCTTCCTGTTCTTATTTAACTGTGCTGGTTGCTGAGGTTGGGGTTTAAGTGTTGGATGTCTCTTCCCATGAGCATTTTATTGCAGGCATGAGCATGAGTGACAGGGAAGGGGATGCAAAATGTCACACCACCCCAGGCAGCTGTTGAGAGGTGTTGGGAGGCAGGAAGGCTCCTGTGTCTGGGACCATTGACCCATGTATCTTTTAACCTTGTTTCTGAAGGTGGAAGCAGCAGCCCCAGTGCAGTTCTGACCTAAATACAAATTTTTGTTTTGGTTTTTGTTTTGTTTTGTTTTGCTAGTGTGTTTCTGGTATGCTGAGAGATTGTGGCATTAACCTTTTCAGTGAAGAGGTTTGACTGGGACTAAAAATGCTGATTGATTTTTTTTTTTATTCCCCCCCTCCTCCCTCTTCCTGTTGAAGTCAAGAACCACTTCAAAGGCTCAGATGTGTTGGTGCCAGACGCCACGCAGTTATAGCTAAAAGAATCTGAAATATAATTGAAAACAAAGCTTTGTTCAGCCAGGCATGTGTGGCTATAGGCTTCCACTCATGACAGAGGTGGGTGCTCAGCCTCTTCTAGATTTGGTGTCTACACGCTTAACCATAGCAGATGAATGGACTGTGAATTCTCTTATATCTGATAAATATTTGTGAAATCCAGAAAATATGTATTTTTAAGGAGGCTTTTTCCTACCTATGAACCTGTATTGACTCAAAAGTTACCAGCATATTTGTAGAATTCCTTGCAGTAATAAAACGCATCAAATTGGTCTTGGCAGGCTGATTTCAATAGCACTGCTCCAAGTCCAGGTTCCTCTGCTTGGCAAACATACAGTTGTCCTGTTTGCTTTTAAGACTTGTCTTTTCTGTGGATATGGGATATTGTGTGATGTAATATCAAAAACATTTGTGAAAGCATGGGTAAGATAGATGTCAATGTTCATTCTAGTTTTATTTGGTGTGAAAGCAGAGGTTGGTGTAGGAGGCTTATAATCCAGCCTGGTTCGTTCTCTTGATACGAAGTCTGAGGCTGGAGGCTTCTGAAGGATCCCAGCAAACTTGAGGTGTTTTGCATGTAGCAGCCTGGCTGATGCTGTTTGTGAACGATCTCATGGGTTGTAAAACCACAGTATGTGGTTGCTGGGTGCACAGCGTGATTTAGGTTCCTGTTTCTTCTTATATTCCTATATAAAATTTAGAAAAATGCACCAGGACTGCCTCGGATCAGAATCTGAATTGTTCCTGTGCACTCTAACCCAGGGTATTCTCCTGGGACTCAGTTGCTACCCCTATGCTCCATGTTCTGCACATGCTTGATGTGACCATGTGGGTTTGTCCCTCCATGCTGCAGGTACCTGGATTGGGCCCTCTGTTGCTGGAACAATGGTCTAAGAAATGCAGCACAGCATGGTGTGAGGAGGTGTCCTCCTTGTGGAGGCTAGTCCTGTAGCCAGACTTGGAGAAGTGGGTCCTTGTGGAATTTAAAAGGTCCTTCAGTTGCGTGAGGGTTGCAGAGTTTGGTGTTTCTTTTCCTTTTAATTTGCCTCCCCTACCAAAAGCCCTAGCCTCATTGCATATGGCTGCTGTCTGGTGTTTATTATCTCTGTTACACTGTGGTTAGTGCTCACACATGATATTTCTTTGGTTTCAGTACAGCCTGAGCGAGTTGTTCACTGCTGGATCCAAAAAATGTAAACTATTTATAAATGAAAAATACTCTCCAGTTTTAAAGTGCTGTGTTGTCCCCTCTCCCTCCAGCATGTGCACCCTTGGCTGATCTCGTGTAATCCCACTGATGTAAATCCAGATCTCTAACAATTTATGGGACTGGGGGCCGCCAGGAGAAATTTTGATGTGACCTTGTGCTCATGGGGGGAGAACAGAAAGCAACAATGATAAACAGTAATGGAAAAATGTGATTTGGCTGTGGTGCACGCAGTGCAGATACGGGCCCAAACTCGGATAAACCTTCCTTTGGAGTTCAGGGATTCTTGATTTTTTTTTTTTGTTTTCCAGTTGGGCTCATCTCCATCACAAGCAACTCTTGAAAAATTGGGTTGGAAACTTATTAATGTGGCTTAATATGACCCGAAAGAACTAGAGTGCTCTTTTTTGTATTCCTTCCAATTAAACTCTGTTTGTTCTGCCTTTTGAGCATGTACTTAATTTTATATTGAACTAACAGCCTATGTTTAGTCTCTCAGGGAAGAAAAATAAGACAGGATTTAATAAGATATTAAGGGAGGCTGGACTAAGTTTTCTGTGCCTGTTTGGAAAGCAGGGCAGGAGGTCACAGTGGGTGGGCCAGGAAGGGACATGCTGGACCAGAGGCTGAAATGGTCAAGCCCAGGGCAGGAGAAGAGGAGGCTGTGAAGTAAATACCGGGTGTTCAACTGAGGAACTTATTAAGCAACAGCTGATGGCCTGTTTTTGTTGAGAGCAACAGGGGACTTAAGCTGAGTTTGTTTCCTGGTTGGGGTGAGTGTTGCCCACTGACCTAGGAGTGAGGGAGCATCCAGAAGACGGTGTGAAGAGCAGAGCTATTCAGAAAGTGCTCCCGAAAGAGCAGAAATTATTTTGATCTATGGTGACATGGGTTTTCTATGCAACTGTGGTTGAGATTAAATGAGGCAGGGCTGTTCTGCTTCCTGCTAAAATCTGGAAAATTAGAAGACAGCTGAAAAACCAGGTGGGATTTTTTGGGAAACTGTTCACAGCATCCCAGCTTGCCATCATTCAAATGAAAATGGTGGAAACTTTTTCTCATTGCCGGTGCATTTAGGCAGCCTTTGCCATGTTGCTATAATTAGTCAGGCAGTAACTCGTGCAAAAAATTTAGTAGTGGAACTGGTGCATGAAGGAGTAAAACATAATGAGTGAATTCAGTATAGTTTCCAAGTTTTGTCTGGACACTATTTGCATTGGTTGAGAGTACCTTGTTCTTTAAATCTCAATTAATAGGAATATGAGGTTTGGGATTTTTTTTTTAGATTTTGAGTATTTAGAGCACCTAAACACGTTTGCACTTCTGTCCCCCACGCAAGACAGCACTTGCTGGAAAAGGCAGTTATAACCTAACTGGGACTATGGAACGAAGCCTTTAATGTACTGATTGCATATTAATGAACAGCCAAGCCTGCAGGATGGTGCCAAGAGGCAGGGAGTGAGAAAGCCAACAATATCAGTGTGAACTTTGCACTCTGGAAAGTGTGAAGTGATGTTGGTGAAAGGAGTTTATTGCACGAGTGGAACGCTGTGATCTGCTCTGATGCCCAAATTTCTGGGCTAGTAAACTGAGGAAGAGTAATTGACCGGTGAAGCTTGTTGGGTTCCCATTAACCTGTTCTAGACCCCTTGAAATGCTGTCCAGTTTGGCAGTGTGGGTGCTTGCTCCCAAGTGCTCGGCACACTGCAGCTGGTATTTGAAGCTGTAGTACTGCTCGGAGTGTGTGGAGTTACTGTCCACATCTGGTTTGTATCGCCTTCAGTGGGTTTAATTGCAAGTTATAGTGCTCCATCTGTACCCTTCTCCCTGCCTGCTTCTCTCCCACAGCATTGGGCAAGCAAAATCCCAGACTGGAAAAAGCTATAAAATGTGCTGGGGTATGAATTAATCTGTCTAATGGCTACTGATAGTGATATACTTTTCCTGGGATTTGGCAGAAACTGGAGATCTTGGCTCTTGCCTCTTGCTTAGCCGTGTTTTTTAATCCAGAGCTTGTTACTAAGTCCCTAGGATGTGTGGGGGGGTTTTTTGGGGACTTTGTTTTTTTTTTTTTTTTTTTTTTTTCCCCAAGGGTTTCCCATCTGCTTGGAAGGGGAGGCTGGTCCCCACCAGCCTCCCTCAGGGGCTTCACCACACAGCCCAAGAAGCTTCGCCATGGGCAAGTGCAGTGGTGCCATGTCCCCACAGGACGCTCGGGGACAGACCAACAGTCGCGTGCAGTGGTTTGTCAATCACCCTGATTATGTCTTTCTGCTCTGCAGCTCCCTCCAGGAATGTGCAGCATTCAGCGCGGGTGTTTGTCTGCTGTGCTGCAGAGGACTTTTCCAGCAGGAACATTGGGAGTATTTAAGATGATCTTGCAAATATTTTTAATTTTTTTTTTTAACTGGCCCTTGGCCAATTTTTGCTTGTCTCTGAGGCATAAAGTGGGTTTGAAAAAATGTTGTGTCTCTCTTCCCCCCATTTAAACATTTCAGGAATGTCAAGTCTTGTCAGCCTTGGCTTTGCTGGGGGGGTGGAAAAAAAAATCCCTTGGGGAGCTCAGGGATGTGGTTTTTTGTGATCTCAGAACCCTGAGGGAAGGTGAGGGAGGGAGGGAAAGAGCAGGTCTCTAACAAAAACTTCCTTTATCCCAGACTTTAATGAGATATTGCCACTAAATAGCATCAACCACAAAAATACTCAACCTGACTTGGGTCTCTGATGTTTGACCCTTTGGTTTATCTCATCCTCTCACTTTGCAAGGGCCCTAGCAGGGAACCAGTGTTTTCCAAGACAGAGAAACTCTGTTTGTAATATAAGCCTGTTTAGGAATCTGGACAGATTAAGAGAAGACTTCTTAGCAATTTTTTCCTTCCCCTCATTTATCACTTCTGCATGATGGAGAGATTTGGTGGCTGTTGTGCATTTCAGCTCTGGAGCCCCCAACATAAGGAGGACGTGAATCTGCTGGAGCAAGTTCAGAGGAGGGACACAAAGATGGTCAGAGGGCTGAAGTACCTGTCCTGTGAAGGCAGGTTTAGAGAGGTGGAGTTCTTTAGCCCAGAGAACAGAAGGCTTCAGGGAGACCATTACAGCAGCCCTCCAGTACCTGAAGGGAGCCTACAGGAAAGCTGGAGAAGGGGTTTCTCCAAGGGCATGTAGTGATAGGATGAGAGGTAAAGGCTTTAAACTGAATGAGGGTAGATTGAGATTAGATGTAAAGAAAAATCTCCTTGCTGTGAGGTGGTTGAGACACTAGAACAGGTTGCCTAGAGAGGCTGTAGATGCCCCACCCCTGGGAATGTTCAAAGCCAGGTTGGATGGGGCTTTGGGCAACCTCGTCTAGTGGGAGTTGTCCCTGCCCATGGCAGGGGGTTGCAGCTGGATGATCTTACAAGGTCCCTTCCAACCCAAACCATGATTGCTCCTCTCTTGGTGGAGCAGTGGGAGAGATGCTGAGGGTTTCACACAACCCCTCCTGTTTTCTGGGCTGTTATATTTAGAGGGCTGCAGCAGATACCTCCCACCCCTCCCCAGTCCCGGATTTCCTCTCGTTTCTCCCAGTGCAGTGGCGTCAGTGAGCTCTGTCACCACCACCAGCTGCCCCCAAGGTGTTTGAGGGAGCTGTTGGAGGTGGTGGGGAGGGTGCTGAGCACTCTGAGCTGGCAGTTACACCTCAGCCCTGTGCCTGCTGCCTGGCTGGACTTTGGAGCTGTGCTGTAGATGAGGTGGGGGAAAACCCCAGCGAAGGAGGAAATGTTTGTTTAATTCCTGACGTAGTGTAAGGTTCAGAGCGAGCAGATTGTGAAATGGTGTGGAGCGGGGAATTGCAGTTTGCAGATATGTGTGGAACAGGCAGCCAATGTGGGCCTCGGGCTGCAGTGGCTGAGGGGAAGGCAATGAGATTTATTTGTTTGTGCAGTTTGCTTTTAATTTTAATAACCTTTATTATCCCTTTTCCCTCTGAATAGTAAGTGATTCCTTATTTATAAAGGCCTCCCCTTATTTGTCCTGAAATACGGGCTGTGCTCCAGATTTTATGATCAGGTTTAATCTTTTTAATGGGTGCTGGCAGGGGGTGGGCAGGCAGGGGAGCAGGGCCCGCAGGCCCCCCGTGTTTGTTTCCTCTGCTGTCGTGGGGATTCAGCTTCTCTCTGCGTAGCCTGACCCTGGGGCCAGCTGCCTGCTTGCCCCTATGGCTCTGCTGCTATAAATGAGGCAGCAATGTGTTCCTATCTGGAGTGGGGCTGGGTAATTGCTCTGGGCAGGTTCATGGTGGGGAGGTGTAAAGTGCCTGCTGTCTGTCTGCCCCCCCTGGAAGCTGGTGCCCAGAGGGGCTGGGAAGCAGGAGGGCAGTGTGAGAGGAGAGACCTTTCCTTGCTGTGGGGAAAGGGGAGCTGAGAGAAGAAGCACCAGTGCTCTCCATCCCTGGGAGAGTGCAAGTCACAGAGTGTGGGGCTCCAGTGCCCATAACCACACTGGGAGCACTTGTGGGCACTTGGAGAAGTGCACTGGGATGTCAGAGTGCATCTCTGGAGTTCCACACTCTGCACTTTGAGGCAAGAAAAAGGTGACAAAGGAGCCATTTGCAGACTTCTCATAAATATCACAGAGATTTTGCAGCAAAGTGCAGAGACTGTTGAAGCTGATTGGGCATGCCACAGGCTTTTGGATTTGATCAAGTCACTCTCAGGCTGCCTGGCTCAGTCTCGCTTGCCTTCTCCCCTGTCCTGGAGGAGGCTGGGGGGTGCAGGAGTCAGTCTCATGCCCCTGCTGCTGACTGCACAGGTTTCAGTGTGTCGATGGCACACAAGGCTGTCTATAAAAGCTCAAGGTAAAATTTAGCGGGCATTCAGCGTGCTTTTGCCATAACAAAAGAACAGTCAGGCTTCACTTGGGTTGCTGAAGGCCCTTTAGGTACAGGATAATAAATGAAGTCCTTCCCGTGCTTGTGTGTGGAGTGTTGCAGAGGCCTTGTTTTTGCAGGCAGCATTGCAGAGCTTTTCTTAAGTGGCTCATTCAGGTGCTGCTCAGCGGGCAAGGGTACCTCGAGGTAAGGTTTTATTTGATGCTTTCTCATCTGTTGCTGTTGTACGTGCAGACAACCACCTCCTTAACCTGCTCTGTTGGCCAGATTTGCATGTTGGAGCCCTGTGGGGCAAGTGTAGGACAGAGGCAGAGGAGTGGATTCACTGAGGACAATGCCCTTAATTTTAATTGCCAGCCAGAGTATTTTGGGTGTATGCTTTCCTAAAACCTCTTGCCAATGCTTCTGTTTGTCATCCTCATGCAAACAGCTTCTCTGCTCTGCTGGCTCTCCAGGCTTACAGTGTTTCCTAGACACCTCTCATTTATGGGTTTAGAGGAGCCCTGTCTCTGTAGGAAATACATGCACACAGTTTTCTTCACTCAGGTCCTTTCCAGCCCAGAGTTGCACTGCTCTTGCATTACCTTGTGGGACAGCGTCCGATTTTGAGCATGAGAGAAATAGATGATTTTGATTCTTTGTGCTGAAAGCCAGTTTGCTGTTTCCCTTGTGGAACTAAGCAGAAAGCTTCACATATAGGTAGGAGTTTCCAATTAACTTCATAAAGTTATTAATAAACAGGAACAGAACACTTTGAGCAGCAACAACATTTTAAAGTTTGCTTACAAGCAGTTTATTGATCTAGCAAATAGATGGATAACACAAGCTTGGAGGTGTGTGATAGTTAATGTGTAACCATTAAATAGACTTAGTTGGGTAGTTTTTATGTGTTCACATGGCATTTAAAGCTTATAAACCTGTGGAGAGTGTTTTTATGTGGAGTAAAATGAGAACCTTTATCCCAGAGAAGGTGTTCATGGAAGAGGTACAGTTTATGTAATCATGCTCACGTGACCTGACATAAGTGTGGGGCTGTGGGGGGGAAGCTACTAGAGCCAATTCCTGGGGCTGTTGCAGTGTTGCTGTGTATTGGCTTCCCTGCCAGGGGCCAGTTTGAGATCAGTTCCATTCTATATGGAGCATTATATTGTGAGCCTCCTAAACAGAGGGTTATGTCCTTGCTCTGTGACAGTACTTTTTGGCTTTTACCCCTATTTGGTTTTTGGGTTTTTTTTAATGTATTGGAGAAACTTTGGTGTCAAATTTACAGGTGGGGTGGTGGCAATAGGGTTGCCTGCTGTCTAACCTGATGAAGCAGTACATATGTTCTGTAGCTCTCAAGAAGCTCTGTCTTGCTTAAAGTAATTACATAGGAACCCAAGCTTTGTGGGAATATGGAAAAGCCTTGATTTCTTTTCCTTACCTTTTTCTTCCTCATACAGCATATTTCATGGAAAGCAAATACTGAGTGGTGGGGGATTCAGTAGATGGAGGGGAGCTGTAGCTCCTTTTTTGACTAAAAGAAATGAAAGCTGAGAGCAAGACTTGTTTCAGGTCTTTGCAGCAACACCTTCACGCTGGAGCATGTGGATGGTGGGGGAGAAAGGATGGAGGGCAGCCTAACTCAGTTTGTGTAATTGTGATTGCAGAGCTCCAGGCAAATATTGACACCAGATTCCTTGGCAGACTTGCCATTCCTGAGATGCCTCGGGAGTAACAGATCCTTCCCTGGCACTCGCTGTTGCATGAAGCAGCCCCTCCTGGGATGGTGGAGGTGGTGAGTGAAGGGGGAGAGTCTCAGTGGGTGTTAGTGATGAAGCTAAGAAATGTGATGCTACAGGGAGTCTCACCCATAAGTACTATGGTATTGCATGATGAGGTCTCTAGCAATTGGATGAATGGTTTGAGAGGTGGCAGAGAGAGGTGGGACACCTTGGTATGTCTTCACTGCCAATCTGGCACAGGTTTGAATGCTGGGGATACATGCATCTGCTCAGTCCTTTACACCACATGACAGCCGTTACTACTTTGCATCTTTAAAAAGCACAATAAAAACCAACTGCCAGCCACAGAAAAGGAAAATTGTAAAATTCTGTTTTCCATCAGCAGTTGGCTGCTTGGGCTTTGCACTGTGGCAAGGGTGTTTTGCTGAGCATGTGTGAGAACCTGCTTTCTCTGCTGCAGTTCTAGAGAATACACCAGAGGATTGTTAACATCAGCCAGATACCTCTGTAGTGTGGCTTTGTAGCTTAGTCTGGACAAAAGGTTAAATTGGGCAGTCGTTTCTGCTATGTTATTTCCTATACAGCACTCTGGAGAAAGTTCAGCATCACTTAGTTAACTTTTGCAGAGCCATTTCCTGTAGGTTTTGTTAGAGAAAAGCTAGATTGTGTTTCCAGTTGCAGTAGAGTTATTTTCCCCTATAAAATGCACTACAATTTATTTTTACTGAATTTTCATTGGTTTGCAGAAGGCTTTAGGGGAGGGAGCCTGAGTGTTTGGAAGATTCAGAAAGTTTTTTTTTCATACCTCACTTGCTGTGACAAATTGAGGAAAATGTGTTTCTTAATGTGGCATTGCTGTAGTCAAGCCAGGCTTGGAATACAGAATCTACATTAGCATGTGCTCCCATGTGAGACAGTGGCCTGTCTAGCCCAGGGTCCTGCTTCTGACAATGCCCAGTTCTAGGAAGGGTGGAGAAAACTGTGCAGCCAACAGCCAAGTTGCAACCTGTCCAGAGGAAGAAAAACTATTGCCTTGATGGTTTCACAGATGTGGTAGAGAATTGAATGGGTGGGGTTTTTTGTGGTTCTTCAACCATGTGATGTTGTTACCCTCCTGTCTCCTTGGACTTGTCCTCTTTCATCTCTTCCATGACATCACTTGTGGGAGCCTTAGGTTCTCCATCATGGTTCATCTCAGGATTTCATCACCTTTCCTCCTTTTCCATTGCTGACCATGCTTACAGCAGCAATGCTTTCCCCAAGTCCGAAGAATTTTCTCATTACCATGAATCTTCTTGTTCTCTTCATAGAGATTAATTTATCTACTCTCAAAAGGACATGGTTTAAATTCTCCAAGTAGTAAGTACACCCGTGGCCCTCCTCATGCAATAGCAAACCTTGGGCATGCCTTCTGCATTCATGTTTCTCAAGTAATTGCTATTTGGAGTGTAAGGTCTTGGTACGAAGCCAAGGTACCTCTTGCCCCATGAGGGGTGCAGTGCAAGTAGTGAATGGTGAGCTCTTTGGCATGGTGCCTGGCCTTGCAAGGACCACATGGAAGAGTGAAGGGGTAGTTCTGTCCTTGGCCTAATTGTAGTGTTAGCTTTTCTATTTTCAATGCACCTGGGTGGCCACCCACGTGGAATTTGGTTATCAGACTTATTTTATTTTTCCAGGGGCTATCAGGCAGTTTTAAGAGGGCATCTGGTTTGGACTATGCGTGAGATGGGCTCAAAGCAAAAGGGAAGGATCTGTTTGCCTTTTAGTGTCTCCCTGCAGAATTTCTTGGTGGTTGCAGCCTTCATGCAAATGGAGTCCCCTGTTCTTGAAGCTGGGACAGGAGCCTCCACTGGCATTTGCTCACCTTCTGGTGGGCAGAGACTGAGATAGTAATAACAAAAAAGTCTGATCTCCAATGCCAAGTGGAGCAATGTGATCCCAGTAATAATAGTTAAAAGAAAATGAAACGAGCTTACCCAGATACCTTCTGGATCCAGCAGTTTTGCAAGAGATTGGGTTCTTAATTGCTTCCTGTGGCAAAAATAAGGAAACATTCCCCTTCCTATCCCTCCACAACATGGTAAGGATTAAAATCTATAGAAGAGAAAGTTTTCTTTTTATTTAACCTTAATGTATACCCTCCCTTTGAATTAGCTGTGATGCTTTTAGCTGAGAAATTGCCCAAATCTGAGGGAGTTCATTGAATAATAAATCAAGTCATCCATTGAAGTACATCACAGCTCTTTGAAGTAGATGAAAAAATTCCTTCCTGATCTGAAGGCAAAATGTGTGTTCAGCTTTGGTGCCTGACTGATGCTAATGCAGGGTTTGAGCTTAGCTCAGGTGTCCCAACAAGGAGTGTGGAGAGCCAGGAGCAACTGTGAGCTCATTAACTGGCTGCTTCACCTTTGCTTTGCCCATGACTCCTGAAAGGCTGAGACCTGAAAGCTGCAGCCACTGGAAATAGAGGTTGTCTTAATACTGGGAAGTCCTGAGATACTCGACTAAGGAAGAGCAAGTGCATTTGAAGAAGTTTCTAAAACTTTATTGGCTGTAACTTTCCTCTTTCAGAGTCTTTCTACAGTTTGAGTTGTACTAATAAAGAAACCTGGCTTTAAGTGGAAGGAGTTGAAAAATAGCACCATTAAGGTGCTCAAAAATTTTTAATAGTGCTTCTGTAAAAGATGTGGCATTGTATGTTGGGGCAGAGTATAATAAAGGTTTTTACTAGTGCTCTTCACAACCTGGTCATAAGCTGTACAGATGTCCCACTCTCCTGATAAAGCCTTTCTACCTCTGTACATCACTATAGATGTATTGTCACGTGTATATAGATGTGTATATGTTTGTGTTTGTAGCTGCATGTGTCTGTAAACTCAGGTAGCGAAGCAGTTATGTACATGTACAAGTTATTTAAGCAAGAATACATACTTATGTGGGACATTCTGCTGTATATAAGTAATGCCCAGACTGGCATATAATGGAAAGGAGAAATAGGTTGAACCATCCCCTTTACAACTTTGTGGCTTTCTTAGGGTGACTCTTGAGCACCAGCTTCATCTACTTTGAAATCTTTCCTGGTATCCTGCTGCTGTCCCAGTGGTAAACACCACTACAGGACTTATGCCCAAAAAAGTATGAAAGATTCTTCTGATAGATGGCCCTGCTCTTGCCATCGAGCAAGGCTTCGGCATCGGTGTTTGGTGCTTTGCATCTTTCTATAGCACATCATAAAATAGAGCATCTTAGAGGAATGTCATATTCTAGCTCATACTTACTGTAATTAGTGATAGCTTCCCTTACATTGATTCTGCATGTAAGTGCATGTCAAGCACTATATGACCTGCTAGTTTCCTCCTGCTGGTAGGAGGTATGCTGTGGACCACCTTGTGCATCACACCATTGCCTCTGAAAATACGGCTGTCTGCCACCAAGTGCTGTAGTTTGTGACAAGATGAGAGTAGAGGAAGCCATCTTTGCTGCTTTCAGACGATAGGCAGAGAAACAAGTTTACTGAGGAAAATAGCTTTGCATAGGATCTAAAATATGGATTAATTTCTCCTGAAAGTCTCTTCTGGCTTTTCATTATCAAGTGAAAGGTAGTTTCATGTAGATTGGACTTGTTTTGCAGCGAATGAGTTATATATAGCTTGGCTTTTATTTCTCATGATCTAGGTGGAAATGGCTTATTTTAAACACAGCCCTTCCATCTTGAAGGTCAATTAAAACAGGTTGGAGGTCAGATAAAGTAGAAGGGACAGAACATTTGCTTCTTGGTGTATCTATTTCTGTAATGTTATTAGTGCATGTGGTTATATTTCTAGCATTTTGTTCCAGGACTTCCTCTAAGACTGAATAAATTGAATAAGTTGGATGCAGTACAGCTTCCAACTTGGGGTTAGAAATCCATTAAATTGCTTGGTGCTATATTGGCAATACAGAAGTGCTTGGAATGAAAATGCATTATGATTGGACATCGATTACTTGAAAGGAGAGAGGGTGGATGCCTGTGTAAACCACACACCTCCAACCAGGATGAACAGCTTAGGTTTTTTGTCTTGAAATGTGTATGTTTAGCAATTAAAATGCTGCTCTTTATTACAGAGAACTATTTTTAAACTGAAAATGGAGAGCTGTCTGCCATGTGTTTTTCTCACCTCCGTGAGATTAGAGCTGGCCCTGCAAAGTGCTGTGCTGCCAGCCATTGACTGCCCATTGGAAATAAGTCCTTTAGCTGATGCTATGAGGTTATATACATCATTCCTTTCCATGTGCAACCTCTCAATTTCTGTACATGGCATTGAAAAGTGCAGGGAATGCTCTTGCTTGGGTGGATTTTAAACTCTAGGAAGCTTATAGTGGGCATAGCAAGAAGTCTAGAGTTGTATTTCCCCTCAGACAGCTGCTACAAGCAGAAAGGTTTTATTTCTACCATGGAAAGCTGCAGAGATGTCTGGGTGTTTTGTGAGACTGGAGTTACTGCCACAGGTGGGAAGAGGGGAGTGGAGCCCATGGGATGACCGTGGCCTCTGTCCTCACAGGTACAGCTGAGCTGGCTGCTTTGGCTCTGCTCAGTTGGCTTGTTAAACTTGGCAGTACATCTGATGAGGCAGAGCTTCAAGTTGACATATTAGTGAGATTTCTTAGGTGATGGCACAGCAGATGCACTGGGAGGCTGACAAGGACACAGCAGTGTAGTGTGGCCAGCCTGGGCTGATAGAGAATGGGAGCACAGAGGTTTTTTTCTGGGAAATGCCTCCTTGTTTTTGCCTGGGAGGTGATGCAGCCCCTCTCTGCAGTGGTAAAAAGCAGTGCCAAGTGCAGGAGAGGCAAGAGCAAGCTGCTGAGCCCCTGTGCCCAAGCTGCAGGAAAAATCTGCACACTGTTTTTCTAGGACTTTTTCTTCCACCAACTCTTTGCCTGACTAGTTAAAACTTGGTGCACAAATATTCCTTTGTGCCGCTTCCAAGCGAGTGTGTTTTTTGGGGGGAGATTGGTCCTTCCCGATTAACTATTAATAAAAACCACTGCGAGAGAATGAAGCGCTGAACAAACAGGTCAGGAGCTGGTTGCTTGCCCTCTCCCCACCATTAATGATTGACTGGGCTCTGGTCTAGTGTGGCTGGATGGCCCGGTGCCCTGTCCTGCCACTGAACTGGGCACGGCGAAGTCCTGCTCATCATGGGCTCTGTAAAGAGGCAACGCTGCATCTGTGCTAAAACTTCAGTGTGGGAGTTTGGTCCTGTGCGGTGTATGTAAGCACAGTGCTGCGCATCAGTGGCATCATGAGCTGTGTCTGGTGGTATATTTACTGAATTAATATTTCTGATAAACAAACTGTGCTGTTGGAGCAGTGGGAAAAAAAAAAACCCACGTTTTCTCAGCTAGTTAAGCACAGTGAGCTTACCAGAAATGCTTGTGGCTATGGCTGAAACCACTTGCATCTCCAAGGAGAGCAGAGCACGTTGCAATTGTGTGTTTAAGGAGAAAATGTGTCTTAAAAATGGCTTATTAGATGTTATTGAATGATTGTTAACCTTGGATATTTTCATAAAGTGTGGAAACTTCTGAACAATGTTCAGGGAATTTCTGAATTCTCTTCTCCATCGACACTTGACCTGTAACCCACCGCTGGATTTTGCAAAGTCATGTGGTGGGAGGGTTAGGTTGCCAGCAATTGAACATATCTCTGTGGGTCTTTCCAAGCATCTGAAAAAGCCAAAGGTTTAACATGGTTTATCTGCTGTGAGTACTTGTGAAAAATTGCACAACTTTCAGATGAAAATATTTACTTAGCAGAAGTAGCAATTTTTGAAACTGTAAATAGCACTTATTGCTGATTTACCAACGTTGCTCTTGTTATCAGTTAATGGAGGCTTAGCAGTTTTTCTAAGTTAGGCATGTATAGTAAATTATATAGTTGTTAATCTGAAATAAATTGGTTTAGTATGTTGAATACACAATAGGGAACCTTAATTGAAAATGTTAGTAAAGAAGTCATGGCCTTTATTGATTTACTGAAGAAACACAGTGGTGATGGAAGCAGGAGCAATTTGTCTGGCAAGTGTTTTGTTTGAGCAAGGCCTCCAGCCTTCACTTCAACAGTTTAAGACACAGTTTGCTTTTGCCTTGTGGAGGCAAAAAATCACTGAGAAATTTACCATCAAATTAGAATAAGGTGAGTTTGTGTGGAGCAAACAACTTGCAGGGTTTTTGGTTTTAGGGTATGTCTTTCTCATGACAGTAGGTAGCACTTTGTAATTAAAACAAACCCAGAACAAACCCTATGGGTGTCTGGGCAGATGAAGGGTGGAGTTTTATTTGTGGGTTAAAAAAAAATTCCACATCCTGCTTTTCTTTACAACTTCTTACCTGTCATATGTGGCAAAGCAGGATTGCTTTATGTAAAATTAAATACAGATAGTTTTATTTAGATGTCTGTGCCCCTTTGAAATGCATTTTTGCTTTGAGGCAATCCTTGCAGCTCATGGCTCCATGTATTTTGGAGAGGATCAGTCTCCTTCAGGCAGTGCAGCTTAATAAAAGCAGCAAATAAAGTGAAAAATTGCTGCAATTAAATACTGCCTGCTCTAAGTCCTTGCAGCATCAATGCTGCCTTTGACTGGGCTGTCTTACTAGGAGCAGAGGAACACTGAGTCCTAATGGCAGGGTTTGTAGCCTCAGTAACTGGGTGATGTGGCTGCAGCTAGTATTTGTTTTCAGAAGCAGAGTGAGTGGTGTTGAATACCTTGGCAGGACAAAGCAAGTATGAATGACATACTCTGGTTTGAGTCCCTAATGATGGCTGTGAAGGTGCCCCCACCCCAGGAGAGGGGACGGCTGAGCACTGCCAGAGCTGGTGGGTCACTCTGCAGTGACACAGGCTCACAGTTCTCCCTCTGCCATTGAGGCCTTTGGGTGACTTTTGATGTACTTTACTTCTTGAAATCTCAGTTTACTTTTTTGGTGCATGGAGCAGTTGAAATACTGAGAACTCTCAAGGAGTGGACCTGGATCATGCCCTGGTTAAACAGGTATTTTCCCATCTCTCCTGGTGCTGCACGGGTGTAGCAAGAGGTCCATAAGCACCTGGGTTACCCAAGTGCACATACATTGTGGTGCACTTGTGTGTGATTATGTAGATGAAGCTGAAGGTAATATTAAAAAAAAACTTAAAACATTTGGGGTGTTTGGAGGAAAAGGTCTTCCAAGAAAAAATAATAAAAAAAAAACAACAACTCCACTTCAGTTTTCCTAAGGTTATTAAAATAGGAGGAAACAGGATCCTAGGTTTTGTCCGAACACATTTGTGTAAACTGAACTGGGCCTAAAATAACTTGACACTGCCTTTTTTAAAGAGACAAATAAGTCTGTTAAGAGTTCCTTACTGCAGGAGATGCAGAAGCCCCAGCGGCAGCAGTGTAGTGTTACCCAAGACTCCTGCAAAGTTGTAGGACAGAGGTAGGTGCTGGTCTCTTCTCACAAGTAACTAGTGACAGAACAAGAGGGAATGACCTCAGGCGTACCAGGGGAAGTTTAGACTGGACACTAGTAAAAATTTCTACTGAAAAGGTGGTTGGGCATTGGAACACGCTACCCAGGGAGGTGTGTTGAGTCCCCAATCCCTGGATGTGTTTAACAGCTGTATAGACATGGTGCTTGGAGATACGGCTTAGTGGTGGACTTGGTAGAGTAAGGTTACTGGTCAAACTCAGTGATCTTAAAGGTCTTTTCAAACCTATGGTTCCATCAAAGGACACTTTGGCACCTGGGAGTGTGGGTGCTTTCCTGTTGGACCCATGAGCCACCAAGGACAGAAATATTTCTGTTTGCAGCCTTGCATGAGCAGACCAGTTCTGGTGGTTGCTTACTAGGCTTGACCTGCACAGGGATGTTCTTGTGCCAGATGTGTGATCTCTGCACACTCATGAGCAGAGTTGGCAGAGCAGGAGGAAGAGCCAGCGCTTAAAAATGCATCCATGAAAATTACTCAAATATAAGAAGAAAATTCCTTGACCCCTATTGACCACATGTTAAATTAAATTGTAGTCCACCACAATGCTTCTCAGTGATGTGGTTTTAATTAGCAATCTTTGCACTAATGACTGCATGTATCCACTGGAATCGTTGCGGTATTGATTGTTTGGTGATAATGCTATAGGAATTTTATCTAGACAGTATTGTTGGTCATGACTGTGAGTGATTCATGGTGCAGTTTTCTTGGTGTCTGAATGACCTCTCAAAGTTTGTCTTCACTGTCAAATTAGCCCATATTATGGCTTGAGGGTTGCCCTTAAGCTGACTCCCTTCTGCACATAAAGCCCCTTATATAAGCCGGCTATTAACCCAAGCTAATACGCTGCTGCTGATTCCAGTTAGGGCATAAGTAAAGCCTGAGTGAGCACGCTTGCTTAGCTGCTAATAGGGCATGGCTTCACCCATGTGAGTGCTCCTTGTCCTTCCTGTGTCCTGCAGAGTCTCCTTCTCTCCAAAGCATTTACAGTGGCAAGCTGAGACATTTGCCTCTGGTTCCCTGTCTTGTTACTCTTACCCCTTTTTTAGGAGGTAACTTGCTGATGCTTTAGTGCAGGAGGGCACTTCTGTGCTCCAGCAGTGTCCCTTCTCTTGTGGGCTGGGTGCTTTGTGTGTGCAGGCAGAGCTCCCTGGGGTACACTGTAAAATAAATTGAGGGGCCTGGCTAACTGCAGCCATGGGTGCCCCAGAAATGTGAGCATCCCACAGACTGCACAGCCCAGTCAGTCTGACTGACTGTGTGGGAGTTCATGCTTGAGGCTGGCTGAAGTCCAGGCTGTAGTGTGGATGCAGAGCCTTTCAGTGCATCCTTCAGCAAATACATGTTTGTTCTTTGTTCTTCCTGACCCTAGGCTTGTTATGCTGTGTTCAGAAGCAGGGGAATAGAGGTGAGGGTGATGAGGGAGCTGAGGGGTGTAGGAATCTGTGTTTTTTTTTTTCTCAGTTTATCAGGCGGATTCAGAGGAAACCCAGGAATGGCTGTGGTGGGTTGGGTGCGTGATTTCCCTATGTCCAGGCTTCGGCTTCTAGCAGTGCATCAGCCACCTCAAAGGCATCTGCAAGAAATCCTCCAGAAAGTAATTAAGGACTGCATGTCTAGTCTGTGAAGCTCCTTCTAACTATTTTATCACCATGGTGGCTTATGCAGCTCCATTTAGTGACCATTCATTTTAGGGGGAAGTGGAAAAAAAAAAAATCCCATTTAAGGGAAGGTGATTCTATGCAGTGCAGTTGTGAGTAGCTGGCACAAGTTGCAGTAGCTGTTTGGCTGCTCTTGCCTTATGGGAGTAGATATTAGACTTGTCCTGTTCACAAGATGAAAAAATAGACTAAAGCTGCTTCTTTCTGTCCTTACAGTCCCTACAAGCACCTGAATTCTCGTGGTCTCTCTGATCGTTTTGTGCTTCAGTGTTAAGCGTTGTATGTCGCTGCTTCAGAGGACTCTGCTGTCTGTGTCTCTGGGAGCTCAGAAGCTTGTTTCAAAGAAATTCGAGTGTGCTTTCTTCCCTACACAGCTGTACACTTTTAGTATGGGCAGTGTGTGCCCTCTTGTTCCCCTGGCCCCCATCCCCAGGCTAATTCAGCTGCAGCCATGCTTTTCATACCCAATCAAGTGTGCATGGGGCCTCCATTCCAGTGCTGTAAAGCCATCCACAAACATGTGGGAAGAGGATGGTGCCTATTCAGTAGGCTGCGGACTAGGCAGCTATCTTTCGACAGATTAGCCAGAGGAATTTCTATTGCAGAGCTTGATTGTTCTGGGCCCTCGGCTCCCTTTTGTGCAGGAGCAATGAAAAGTTGTGTTATGACAATGGTTGACAAAGTGCTTAATGAAAGCCACAGTTGGCAGTGGCCCAACTTTGAGCCATCCTCCTGTTCTCCAATGCCTGTCATCAAAAGGTGCAGAAACACTTTTGACATAATCTTCTGCACTGACAGATAAATGGTTTTGATGTAAGGGTCAAAAAACCTTCACCTTGCTGAACAGAATTTAGCTATCATCATGGTGAGCAGATACCAGGAGCCACATATATCTCTATTCCTTGGTGAGTCAGCCAGGCATCTCTGTTTTTCAAAAGAGAGGTGGATTTTCTCTGCACTGGTCAAGCTCCCAAAGCAGAGACTCCTAGTCTACCCTGCACCTTGCCCGAGGAGGCAGAATTGGCATCTCATGGGTCAAAGTGCTGACTGATCCCTCCTTGCTGGCAAGCAGGACTCTGTGACAGCATTATTACTTTCAGGAGGTGGTTTCAAGGCAGGCTATGTACATGGTTATTTAACAAGGCATCCCTTTCAGTCTCTGCAAGGTGCAGTGATCCACAGTGCCACTTTCACAATGCTAACTAAAGGCAAACACTGCTTTCTTATTTGGAGACTGGAATAGATGAATGGACAGAACAGGGTCCTTCCCATATTGATTTAACAGGTGCTCAGCTCCTGATCATGAGCATCTTAGTGACAGGAGGGGAAAAACCCAACATTGTTGAGTTAGCCAATACAAGGAAGACTTGGAAGTATGTAATGCATAAATAATGTTCAGAATACTTCTCATACCATTAAGTCAAAACAAAGTGAAAAAAAAACAAAACAAAACCTCCCACAAACTTCAGATGAGCTTCTCTTCAGCAGAGAAGAAACAATATGAATATTAGAGGCCACTCGAATTGGGGGCTCTACTGTCTATCTGCACTGTGAAGAGATGCCCAGCACCTGAGAAAGCTCAACTGGTTTAGGGGAGTGTTGATTTGGGAAAGGACAGGGGTTTGGCTTTGGGGTTTAAGGGCTCTTTCTTTTGAAGAAGACACTTCAGAATGTTGATGTCAGAAACACTTGGTTGGAGAGCCATTGCACTACTGCGTGGCATCAGACCAAGGGGCTCATCAAGAAAGAATGTGCTCTTTGCTATGACAGAAACGTGACAGTTTTCAGTGATGGGATAGCTGTGCCCTAGAGCTTGGCATCTACCATCAGCCTGCATTGTGGGTCTGTTCCTCTTGGAGAGGCTGAGCTGATGGGGACATTACAGCCCTTGCAGCACTCTGTGCACTGCTGTACACTTGGGACCCGTGCTTAGTGGTGGGGAAGTGTCATATGCACCCATGACCTCAAGTTTTGAGTTTCCTTCTGTATTTGCATTACTGGAATCCAACCAAGATTGAGGCCTCATTTCATCAGTATTGAGCAAAACAAGACAATACCTACCTCAATTTTATTTACAGTCTAAATAGACAAGACAGACAAAGGATGGCTGTGGAAACAAAAGCTCTAGAGAAGTGATGTGACATGACCCGGTCACCCAGCAGGAGATTAAGAGAGCTAGGAATAGACAGAGGTTCCCTGACTCCCAGTCCCAATGATCTATCTATTGGAGCACGTGAATTCTTTCTCCCATTTGGATGCTGTGACCAGCATGCCAAATACTGCCTAGTGAGGGGATCTCTGTTCTGGGAAAACACGTCCTCTGATTGCTAAGGCTTCACGCTAGAAATCTGTGGGCATTTAATGTAAGTTAAAATACAGCTAGTCTTGGAAATTTAGTAAACTGTTTATTTTGTGGATTTATTTAATTTCAAGTCTCCTGATTATCTTGCACAGACTCTGTATTTCTAGGTTTCATTCCCCCACTGATACTTGAACTATGATGATATTCAGTGACTGATGTTCCAACTTCTTGAATGGCAGCTACAATAATCAGAATGTCACTTTGGATAATGTTAAACTGTGGCCATGAAATAATCTTCTTTATGAAGACCTCTATGTTTTGATTTTTGTTTTGATTTTTTTTTTTATTTTCACTGGGGAACTTCTGAGGTTTGACTGCATCCCTCAGTGCTTGAGCACTGGCTAAACCAGGGATGTGGCCCCTTTGACAAGCATGGGGATTTAGTGCCTGTGGTTCTCAGTGCTTGATTCATAAAATAGCCTTTTGGCCTATTGCAGAGGAATGTTTTGAGGATAAATGCATGACCTTAAATGCCAAGATTTGCAGCAATAGAAGGCATAAAAATACATGAAAACAGATGGATTCATGCAGGGTCATGACTGTGGTTGTATTTTCCCCCTTACAATTCGTCACTAATATTTCAGGGTCAGCTTTATCGTTATTGTGTTGAGCCTATAGAACATTACCTGTTGTATTTTCTCTTTGCCTGTGCGTCAGGCAAGCTCCAACTTGATCTTGCTGCATTTTTTTTAAATAGTAGTAATGTAATCTGTGGGCAAATTGCACTTTAATTCGTAATTGTGCTATGAATATGGACTTGGCTTTCAAATGCACTCTGAGTTTAAACTGCAGTTTGACTTTTATTTAGATAAATGCCTTTGAGTTCATAGTGAAATGGATATCTGCTGTAGGCTGGTATTGATTTAAAGGTCTCTTGAGTGTTTTAAAAGACAGTGGGGGCTTACAGGAGAGCATATTTTAAAACTAGATGCTTGGTTAGGTTTTACACTACTGTGTAGCTTCAGCTCTAGATTCTCTTAAGAGTGAGTCAGTGGTGTTGATTTGTAGAGCTGTCTTTCACAGCAGGTATTGGCAAAAAAAATTGCACGTTTCAGGCAAGATGCAAAGAGCAGTCTTCAGAGCTGGTTGCTCTGAAATGATGGGGAACGGTGTGTGCATGAGGACTAGGGAATGGTTCCTGCGTGCAGGGAAACACTTTGAGGACTTCCCAGAAATGCATTGTAGGAAGGCAGGTGATCAATAACTGCTTTTTTAGCTCAAAAGAGGTGTTTATAGCTTCCTGCTAACCATGCAAAGATGGTAAGCTTTGTAGTCTTTCAAGTCTTGACTTTTAAGGTTGCTGTGGGCCTAGATTTCTCTCTGCATCACCACATATGCAGGATCAATTCAAGCAGGAGGTCTCTCTGCTGCCCTTTTTTTGTGTCCCTCAGCTCTTGGGTCATGTAGCTGGGTAAAAGTTCAGTAGGTGCCTCAGTGACTTAGGTCCTGTTTACCTGTTTGGGCTCCTGACCTGCTCAGATTCTGTGGGCACAGCTTTAAAACAAAGAAAACACAAACCAGGGAAGATTGGCCAGTTTTCTAGTCAGACTGGCTTGGTGGTTTCAGTAAGCAGCAAAATGTTTGAGGGCTTATCTAAAATCAGGCCCTGAATCTTTTGGGTCGTGTTCAGAGGTGCAGTAAGAGGGTGTAACCTCTATGCAGAGGAGACAATAGGGTTGAATTTTACTCGGGCTAATATCCTAGAGCAGGGTGTGGAGCAGGGTAAAGTTATAGCAGGTTCCCCTCACAATTTTCTTACAACTTACTGGGGTTGCTTTTCTGCTACCACGCATCAATTTTTCTCCTCCCTCTTTAGATTACACACTCACAGGAACATGCCATACATCATGTTAATTAGGACATTTGTTAATTTCTGCATTATTAGTCAGTGGTCTTCATTGGTTTATGCTCTTCTAGTAAGACCCTAGCTGCAGGCTTACCTGTTGCGTGCTGATAGTGTATATCTTTGAGAGGAGACTTTGCTGTCATACCACATGATGCTACAGCAAAGCGTGGCAAAGCTCTTGCTTGTGACTTTTGGAATCGGTACTTGAATTGCATTATTTTGTCCATTTGCTGTCCCCAGCAGTCCTGGTGGTGCATTCCTTCCAGAAGCACACTGAGCTCTGGCTGTATTTCCAAGCAGGCATGTCCTGCAAGGCAGGTCGCCTCTCCCACCAGGCTATTTTTTGGATACTACAGCACGACTTATTTGCCCTCTGTCAGTGAAGTGCTATGAGACTATCTAGATTTGGACTGTTGGGTTGTTGGAAAGTGTTGGTCGGTGTTGTTGAGGACCAAAGCATGTATGTAACTGGCTGAAAGCTGTGATAGCTGATGGAAAAGACCCAACATTTAGTGGTATACTAATATCATCTTGTTAGAAGATATAGAATATATTTTATGTTTATGCATAATAGGTGTACATACCTCTGTGTATACTTTATATGTAACACAATCATCTAAAAATAGCCCCATGTGAATATAGCTATAAAATATTTAGCAGCAGGTTTGTTGATTGTTTCAGTTCAGACCTTAATTTGTCAGGAAATATCCTATTCATCTGTGATTAGTTTTGTGGTTGTGAATAACCAATAGAAGAATAATAAATGTAATTGTGTAATATAAAGACAAATTAACTGCACTAATGTGAAAGAGGAAAAAGCATAGGGAGGGGTAGATAACATTGAGATCATGGAATAGTGCTGCTCTGCTCTAAGTGTTCTTGTTTAGAAAAACAACAACAAAAATCACCCCCAAACCACCCACCCTCCCAGTGCAAACCAGAATAATTAAGACAACCGTGCTTTGCTGAGCACAGTAACTGCAGTATGCTGATCCCACTGTCTTTCAATTTTAACAGAAACCTGAGCTACAACAAGTTGACGGAGATTGATCCTTCTGCCTTTGCAGAGCTGTCGAACCTGCAGGAAGTGTAAGTATTCTTTCAAAGATATTAATTGTATTTTACCAGGGCAGCTTGTGAGCCAGGAGGAAATGTCTCTAGTTCCTTAAGACAGTACCTTCCTTTATCTAACTTGAATGAGCAGATACAACTTAATGTGGAGGGTTGTTTTTTCTTTTTTTTAATATTGTACCTGTGCTGTGTTGTTTTTAATTAATCAATTAGCAGTACACAACATCCCAGTGAAAACAGCCTTGCTGTTATTGGAAATCATTGGAGTTTGCCTTCCTCGGTCTTGTGCAATGCTCAGAGGGAGCAGTTCAGCTCACACACCTGAACATACACACAAAGCTTCTTGCTGAAAGGATAACCCTGAAGCAAGGCAGAACAGCCTGCATCGTGATACCTGATGCCAACCTAACCCAAATCTCCCAGGAAACAAAGGTGTAGTGTAGTGGATAACAAAGCACTTAACTGTGTCTCCTCCTCTCTCAGACATTTGTGCTCCTTTTGGAACCAGAACAAATTCTGTTTGAAATCTGCTAGGAGAGGCTAAAACAGCAGAATTGTCCTCTACTCTGGTGGGGGAAGAGGAGGAGCTGGTGAAAGTCTTGAGTGGCTGTGCCAGATCCACCTTGCTGGTAAAAGAAACATTGTTTGGGGAATCACAGGATTTCCCAGCTCCCTATCTTGTGTAAATGCTCAGTAGTTACAGTTGCAGACGAACTGTGTGTGTCAGCTATTCACAGTGATTTATTATTTTTTTTTTTTTGGAGCTGGGATTTTGGGTTTTGAAAAACAAAAGTGACTAAAATTGCAAGCGGTGGGTTGAGGTAATGAGCTCATGTTTGAATGTTGAATCGCTGGCATACTTGAGGTTTGGGCTCTGTTTGAAGAGCTACTGATGCCTCATGGGAAACTGAAAAAACATTTCCTTTCAGAAACAATACTGCTCTCTGTGTACATAGTGCATTTTTCTCTTGTCCTCTGTCTGTTTTCATTAAGTGTTGGCTCTGGAGCTTGTGGAGGGTCCAGATTCTGTGATTCTTTAATAGCAAAAGGGTTTGCTACAGTAGAAGTTCTGCCTGATACCTGCAAGATTGGACCATGGGGATTGATGCGTCATCTCACTCTGGGCCTGATTGCCCCCGGCTCCTCTGCTTACTGTAATGGTAGGGACTTGCTGGGGATAATGATGAAGTGAGGAACATCCATTAGGAGTGACTGAAGTGCTCTGACATCAGCTCATCCTAGAGAACAGTCAGGGAGGGGAGATAAAGTGCTGCAAGTCAGCAAACACTCCCTGTAGGATCTGTTTTCTCATCTTTTCTTTAAACTACGGAAAGCCTTAAATTAGTCAGTGCTTAAAGAAGAGAATTGCAGTCCTGATCCCATGACACTTTAGAATTACTTGAACATGCTTGTGGCTTAGCAATAGCTTTTACTTGTGGAAGTGCCTGAAGGCACATGTGACTTCAGGGAGCAGTGTGGAGCAGGGAAATGTGTATAGCTTCTGAGTTCTTAAGTAGGAAGCTCCCTTGTGCAAAGTGCTGCACACGTGGAGACCAGGACAAGCCCATAACTGATCAGTCAGTCAGCTGCTAAAAAATGTCAGGCTTTGGGGAGGTAAATAGTGGCAAGCCACAAAGTAATGGTGCAGATAAGAGCTGTTTGCTGTGTCAGAAAGGCAGGGTTAGAGAAAAGGAAGAGAGCAGAGGAGTGAGTAGGAGGAAAGGGACCAGTCAGAAATGGGAGACTGGAACAGAGGCAGAGGTCTGGAGTGGAGCCTGGAAGGCAGGCTCTGGAAAGTGTGAGGAAGAAGCTCTATTAAAAGCCCTATCTACCAATCTTGGTTGCTTTTGAATAACAGCTAAACCACAGACCACTGAAATAAACTGCATTTCACAAAGACAACCACATCTGTACTGCCAGAGCATCTCCTTTCTGATTTCTTTTTTTCTGTAAGGGCTTTACAGACATTCATGAAATAAGCATCATGCTGTGGCATGTCTTGAGAGCAAGTCAGTGTTTTGCTGTGTGTACTGTGATGGGCAAACCGAGTCACCCTCGGGGGAGAGGTTGCCCCAAATAATAGATGCATTGATAAGACCTGAAACCTCCCATGATGCTTCAATCACAGTGCCTGTGGTTCCTGAGCATTGCAGATGAGGCTCAAAGCTCTGTGTGTATATAAATAATTAGTGATATGTTTTGCAAACCTGTTGTTTTTCCTTGACTTTAAGAAAAATGTCTGCAAACCAAAAGGTGTAAACTTTATAGCTTATCTTGGATGCTCTGTTTTGCTTTAGTGAGATTGTAAAGCAGTACTTGTAGTTGCTCTCTTTTCCCTTTCCCTGCGTATTTAGGCAGTTTTTTGTGGTTTGTTGGGGTTTTTTGTTTGATTGGCTTTTTGACAAACTCTGTCTTAAACTTTTAACTCTGTGTAGTATGAAATTTAGTGGCTGAAAGTGATAGGAAATCCTATGATCCCACATGCTCTGAAATAAGTATCATGTGCTGGTGGAGACTCAGGTGGTAGGGGCTGGAGTGGAACATCACATTCCTTCAGGACACCTACCCTTTCACCCCCTTTTGGTGGCTCCCTCTAATGACAACCCCCTGGGGTCTGTTCATTCTCATACCCTGGTTTAAAGGGTGAGATGGAGGGTGCTGCTGTCGGGTAGGCCTTGTGATCCTTTATGGGGTTTCCTCAGGTCATAGGGATCATGGGATCCATGAAAACAGTGGCTGCGCGGCTTTCAGGTTTTCCAAGCTCATTTGTTACAAAAGAAGCAGTAACTGTGCTAAAATTCTTCTCTAAACAACTCACCTTTTATTTTCTAAAGTGCCTTTCACTGAAAGCTCTGGAGGGCTGTGGCTATTTTTGAGCAGGCTCCATTTCAGCTTGACACCAGCCTGGCAGCTGGACCGTAAATATTTTATATGGGTGGCCCCCCTCCTCCTCTGCCTTAGCATCCAGAGGCACCAGGTTTGTGTTGTCAAAGAGGAGGGCTGGGGAGGAGAAAGGAGACTGAATTTGTTGAGCCTGGCTGTTCTGTTTTGGGAGCTTCTTGCTACTTTTTGTGTTCCTTTACATGGGGGAAGGACATGATGAGAGGGAAATCCCAGGCGAATAGTGAGCTTGGCTCTGTCTCATCTGCATCAGCAACTGGTGCCTATGAGCCAAGGGAGAAAATGAGGTGGGAGAACCACTTCTGCCTTCTGACCTGACAGGAGGCTGATATATGAAAATCATGCTTATGTCAGAGGAGGGTCTGACCAGTTGTTAGACGCTGGTTGGTATTGGAGCCACTTAACCAGAGCTTGCCCAGGCTAGCAGAGGGTGGGCTAAACTCTCCTTCTGTGCCTTTCAAAATGATGTTCAGATGGATGTTAATGAAAACATGGTACAAGTGTAAGCATTTAAATGCTCTTTCTAGCTTGCTTTGTACCTTTGAAAGCTCCAGACCTTGCTATAATAAAAGCAACAATGAGCTTTTAGTTGCAAAGTAGAGCTCCTTGCTGAATTTGCAATGCATCTGGCTCTCTTTCCCTTACATTTAAAGGTCTGGGTATAATGTCAGAACTGAGGCCGAGGAAAGCTTTTATCCCAGCAGTGCCTGGAACTCCTCATGAAATCAAATATCTTGCCTGCTCTCAGAGGAGTCAGAAGGAAGTTCTGGGATGGATGTATCACTGTTCTTTCCCACCTGCCAAAAATAGTTTTAAAGGAAAGAGGAGGAGGAAAGAAACTGTAATTTAGCATTACCCCAACTCATGCCCAGGGTTTAGCACACCTCAGCTGTGCTGCTCTCCCCTGCCTGCTGTGGGATGCTCTACTTCTTGCACCCAAATTGCGATCATCTTGAGATCCCCATGCAGAGCCCCTGTGGAAGGGGAGCAGTTTAAAGGCAGGCAGGAGAGAGACCCAGCGAGGCTCTGCCTGGAGCAATAGCTGATCAGAGGCGGCTGGGGGTCCTGGGGAGCCGCCAGTGCTGCCCAGCTCGGCCTGGCAGGGGCTTGGCTTTAATTGCTTCAGCATGCGGTGGGGTGGGGGGAGTGGGCAAAGATGGCTGAGAAATTAGGTAATTTTCAAGCAGCCAGACAAGCGACTGTTACAGTAATTAATTGACTAATTCACCATACAAACAAGGGCCCTTTAAACCAAGGAAGAGCCAGTCACATGGCAAGGATCTGTTTTCAGTCAGAAAAACACTTCAAACATTAGGCCATTGAAGGGGACGCTTTTGTACCCGGGTTTCCAGGAGCTTGGCCCTGTCTGCAATTGCGATTAGCCCTGGGGGGACTGTGTGATGCTCCCCAGCTGGCTGCCTGCAGTAGGTCACCTGTGTTTGGTGGCATTATTGTGCCCAGTGCCAGTTTTGTGTGTTGTGCTGGTTTTATGGGGCTGCCCTTGTGGGATTTCCAGAGCCTGCCCCGGTATGGAGAGGTGGTGTGAGGCCGCCATCTCCCCCACCATGGCATCTTGCTGGGCCCCCGTGCCCTGGCCTGGCACAGAGAGGCAGGTGGGGGCCCTTGCTTGGGGAGGGGGTTAAAGGCCTTGTCCTGAGGCAGTGGGACCGGGCTGCCTCATGCCCAGTAGTGCAAAAGGTCTCCTTGCTTGGGCTCAGCTCTGGGATGACAGTGGAAACTCAGGCCAGTTGTGGGCTGTGGCACAATGTCTTCCTTGGTGCTACTTGACTTTGCTTAAAGGACTGGGGTGGGGTGGTGGGGTGAGGAGGTGGGGAAAGCCTTTCTGTTTAAAAACAAAAAACAAAACCAAACAAAAAAAAAAAAAAGTCAAAACTTAACAAAAAACCCCCCCAATAACTGTATATATTTTAGCAGCTTGAGTTCATCAATCT
>JANHGN010012774.1:47059-59751 GCA_024605025.1 Megaceryle maxima
GGTGGTGGGGGGAGGAGGTGGGGAAAGCCTTTCTGTTTAAAAAGAAAAAACAAAACAAAACAAAACAAAAAAAAACCCAAACAAACAAACAAAAAAAAACCAAAAAAAAACCAAACTATGGGACCAGTTATGGCAGCTTTCCTTTATTAAAGGGTTGAGGGGGGAGGATAAGGTGAGACCAGACAAACCCTTGAGATGGAGGCCTCTGCTCAAGTGTCAGTGTTCCTGGAGAGGCTGGGGCATTGGATACGGACATGTTTGTGGCAGTCCTGCTCCTTCATGCTTGCTTGTAGGCTGCTCGCTTCAACAATAAATTTCTGTTTGTTGTAGGCAACTGAACAACAACGAGCTGACTGCCATTCCCTCCCTGGGACCTGCTGCTTCCAGTGTCCGCTCCCTCCACCTGTAAGTCACTCCTGCCTCTTTTGGCTTCTGACTTTGGGCTCTGTGGGGTAGGTTTAGCTGCTACTGACTGAGAGTTTCTTGTGTGTCACACCCACTTCTACTGCTTCTTCAGATTTCTTTATCAGGCTTGTTGGCACCTTAATTAAGAAACATCTTCTGGAGTTGTGTGATTTGTGGGAGGTTTGGCTTGATTAGTATTGTGCTTACAGTGGCAACTTAGGTCAGTAAAAACTACAGGTTAGTTGCATGTTAAGTAAATTTTTTTGTTGTTTTTCCTCATCTGCCTTTGGGTTTCAACCATTATGTCATACGTACGCTGTTAAAGGAGTATGCAATTTAACCTGCTCTCTGGGTGGTTGTGTGGTTTGGTGTTCTTGCTTTTCCTCATGGTCCTGTCTGATCACTTCTTCTTTTCCCTCCTAAAGCCAGAGACTATTCACATATTAATATTTCAGGGAATTCATTCCAGACCAACTTCTATTTTCTCTTTCAACTTTTTTTTCTTTTGAGGGTGATAGGGAATTGTGAGGCTAGATCTGCAGAAGCTTTGAAGTTCCTAACTTTGGTAGTTCAGGTGCCTGTCGGAAGTATAAGGCACTTGAGTGCCCTTGTGTATCTGCCACCAAGGATTTTGGCTTGGAGATGCTGCTGAAGGGAAAAAGGGTATAATATCAAACTTCTTAGTACCTGAACAGTGTGGATTTCAAAAATTATTTTTGCATGTGTCTGCTTGTAATGCACACTGAGAGAATTTTGCTGAGGTATGCATGATACCTCCCAACTTCCTGGGAAGGGGAAATGGTTATAGCTAATGTGGACTCAAGCGAAGTGCTTGAGCAGTCCAAATGATGGCTTTCAGTGTGTGTGGTCTTGCAGCATACACCTGCAGGCAAGTGTCCATATTTGCCACGGATTTGCATCTCCTTGTAGTGGAAAGTGCCCATGTCCATACCATCAGGTGACTGGCCTTTCATGCTCACAAGCTTCCAACTTACTCCAGGCCAGCCTTGACCTGCTGATTGGAAGTAGATTCCCATTACCTAAATCAGGGTCAGAACTGGGTGAAATGAATTGGCACTGTTTCTGCTCTGCCATTAGGCAGTGCTAAAATATGCAAAGCAGCAGAACTCCTTCACTGTCTTAATTCAGTTTAGGGATCTTAGCTTCAAACTGATGTCCATATCTCACTCCTGACATGAAGTGTGTTAAGCTTTTGTTTGCGATATGGTGCCTTTGATCTTGTTCTTGGGTATACCTTGTTCCTGCTGAGCTTATGAAGAGCCAAAGTGCTCCTCAGCTGTCATCAGTGCTGGATCTAGCAAGTGTCTCTGTTTAAATGCGTAAGTAACCACTTCACCTCCTGGGTGGAGGGGGTGGCTTGTGTCTCAACAGTTATCAGACCTGTCAGTGTGTCACATGCAGTTAGTGTGAAACCAGCTTGTTTGATTTCTGCCCCTCCTGCAGCCTCTCCCTGCTTGTGTGACCGACCACATGTGGAGTCTGGATGCGTGATCTATGGGCTGCTGGCTGCAAAGCAGGGAGGTAACTCCTCTGAGCAGGGTCCCTTGTTTAAGGCACGATCTTCTGACATGAGAGGCCATCTGCTTGCCACTTGAACTGAGCTTACCAGGCTGTCACGTAACCCAGTGTGTTACACACTGGGATTCAAAAAAACTCCAGAAATCTGATTTATGAGTGGAAAGCTTGCATACAATTTACCATCCAGGATATAGTTTTAGGCCCCCCAGATAGGCTTTTCTTTCTCACGAAGTCTATTAAATGATCTGAGTTTCACAAGCCCCTGTTGTTGTTTTTGCTATTAATTTAGCAGTTGGCAAAATACCAAATTACTAGAGCTTTGGGGGTTTTTTACTCCTGAAATGAAATAAGTTTGGAAAGGAGAAGTAATGACTGGTAGAAGGCAGTAGATTTACAGCTCCTCTGAAATTTCAGAGTGGTGCAGAAGGAAGGGGAAGGTACAAAGCCAAATGATAAAAGGACAATATTCTAAAACAGACCTGCGTAGTATCACTTTCCAGAAATCTGTATTGCTTTCCTCAGCTGCTACACATAAATAATTCTTGATAGTGGGATTTGTAATGCTGCTGTCATACCTCTGCAGGAAGGATCTGTTTGGCTTGTTTCAGAAAATGCCACTTTCTTCCCCTTGCGTTTCCTTTTAATTTTTATCAGAGGTAAACTAATCTGAAAGATGTTTTTAAGTACGTGCTTTAATTGATGCTGCTGACTAACTCACATAGGAATGATTTGCTGAGGAAGTGAAGCTTTCTCCATCCTTGGGAGTCTTTAAATCAATTGTATGGCTTCCTAAAAGGTGGTTCTTTAGTTCAACTCTAGGTTAATGGGCTTGATAGGCAAATTGTTGGGTAAAGCTCTTTGGCCTTGTGATGTAAGGAATTGGATTACGTGGTCATCCTGCTTTCTTCTGGCCTTCAAATCTAGGAAGTAATAACTGGGGAGGCTGCCAAACCAAAGCCAGGGTGAAGACTTGTATTGAAGACTGTGTACTGACAAACTGGTTTGTTTAAGTGTATAGTGTTACAGTGTATTCTTACTGCTAGAGAAAAATAAATACATTTCCTTTTTCTCCCAGTGTTTAGAAATGTGTGAAGTGTGTTTACCTCACAAACCTCTGAAGTAGGTTTTGTATATTGCATGTGGTTAAGTATTTCCAAAGGGCTGTGAATGTATTATAAAAGTGAGGGCTGTGTATTTGTCACTCAAAACAGCCCTTTTGAATGAGTTACTTCATCTCCTACTTGTCCTAAACTGGGAAAGAGACTTTCTCATTCTGGTGCTTAGAGAAAGAATTTGATCATACTGCCAAACTACAATTTTCCACAAAGTTGTGTGGTGTGTTTTAATGATCTCGATGACTTTGCATTCCCTGTTTTGGGGTTTCCCATACCTGTTTCCATCACCCAAAACATTGCTTGACCCCCCGTGTTTGTGTACCATGGGCCAGTTAGGTATATACGTAAGCATGTGGGAATCTGTTGGAGAGAAAATTCTCAAGGCTTTCTGTGAATCTTTGGGTGTTTCAGGCTGCAGATGGATGCAGGCATAGCATAAGCATGGAACATGCTATGCCTGAGTCTACTGCCATGAAGTTTAGTTCAGTTTAATTATTCCTTGAAGAGTCAGTTTGTTTGCCTTGCACATTGAAAATACTGCCAAAGTCGTTCATCTCGACAAGAGCAAACATAAGGGATTTGATAAGGCTTTTAATAGAACAGAAGGGAAAAATAATCTATGTAGGGGTTACCAAATAAAGACAGACATTAAATGCAAACATCTGTTAGGGCAAACAAAAGCCAGGAAATTCAGCTGGGAGGGGGAAAAGACAAATCTGGATTCATTCCGAATTACACTGGAGTAGCCGAGAAGAGAATCTTGCCTGAAATTCCCACAGCATTTGTAATTTAGCTACAGTTCCTAGACTTGGACATTTGGGAGTTGATGGCAGGATGTTTTCACTGACATGCTCTTGGCTGAGGATTTTCCTTCATGATGTTCTGCTGCAGCTCAACTGTGTTAACTCTGTAGGCTCTTGGTACCTGATCTGGTGGGGAAGGGGAGGATGGAAGAAACCATTTATTTGCAGCAGAAATGAGTCTGTTTACATCTGACTTCCTTTTGAGCTTGCATGAGGAGTCTCCTAGCCTTGCTAGTGTGCCAGGTAAGAGGATGACCTGAGCTGCAGTCAGCTCTGCTCCTATGGCTTTCTGACAAACTCCTGTGCAAGCACAAGCTCAGCCCTTACTCTAGGGCCTGTCTGCCGGTGCCTCATCTACCTGCGTGTGGTTAAATGTATCCTGGAGGGCTTTTGGGATGATGGAGGTGGACCCTTGTCCTCTGCCCAGACTCCAAGGTGGCCAGCCTGTTTCAGTCTGCCTCCACAGATGCAGATCCACCAGCACAGGCTGTTACACAGCTGCAGAGCTCTGTGGAGAGCCTGCTCACCAGACCTCTGAAGCAAGTGTGGTAAACAGAGCATACTCTGTGCCACTTCCTTAGCTGGCTAGGAATTGAGGAAGTTAATGGATTAAACACTTAAAAATAACTTTCGTTCCTTTCACTGTCTTTTAAGCCCCCAACCATTTAGGAACAGAGGAGATAGTGACCCACAGCAGTCAGCTGTATGTTAGCGACAGCCAAAGCTGTTTGAGATGCTTTGGCCGTGTGATCTTGCTCTGAGTAAGCACAGATAACAAGCAAGTTGGTATAGGGATTTTTGGAGCAAAAGAGTGTGAAATGGGATTAGCTGATTCACAGAGGATGCAGTGACACTCTGCAGTGTATTTACTGGGGAAAGTGAAATCAATAGGACTACTCTGCTGCCAAACTAAGCATAAAAGTTGGAGAAAATCAATTTTCTTTACAGGCTCATTAATGAAAAGATCAATTCACATTAAACTGTAATTAAACAGAGAGGGCTAATAGGAGAAGGGTAAGTGATCTACTGTGCCTTAGGCAAAATATATCATGTAAAACCTGAAAATTAAATACATGGAGAATTGGAAATGGGGAGTGGCAGGAACATGCTAGGTCTGCTTGAAAGAACTGGTGAACTCAAATGCAGCATAGTCCTTGGGAAAAGGAGAGTACTCTGGTACCTGGTACTCCATCTGGATCTTGGGGTAAAACTGGTCAAAGAGCATGACCAGTCATTTCTGCACTAGGAGTAATGTTCCCATTTGAATTGTGTGGTTTCTTGGAGAGCTTTTCCTCTTAAGTGTTGGGGATTTCACTGTAATTCTGGTTAAATTAGTCACACTGTCAGTAATGACCCTTGGTTTTTGTCTGACTTTGGCTTTAATTTTCGTGTCTCATTAGACCTCTCTTGGATTATAGTTGACTGGTCTTGGAGACCCCTAATGTGGCAGAATCAGGATCATACTATTGGTGGTCCTCCTGGAGCTGTTGCCCCTTCCTTTCTTAGTGAAGGCTTGGGAAAGCAACTGTTATTTTAATGCTCTTTGCACTGCTTGACTATAGTGTTGGCAAGTGGGGTTTGCAGAGCTTCTTTCTAAAGACCCATGTGGTCCATTAGATTCTTTGAGCTGCCAGTTTGCTTTCACCCAGGACAAAGGTGTCTCGCTATATTAGCTGAAACAATGCTAGCACTCGGTCCTCTGCTGGTCCAAGTGTCACCTAGCAAATAAGTCTTCATTTCTGCAAGCTTTTCCCAGGAGCTGAGGTGGTGATGTTGAGAATGTGACTCCAGTTTGTCTTTGCTTTTCAAGTGAAGATGGTGAGGGCTTGGCTGAGTATCAGGAGAACTGCATCCTCAGTTCTTGCCTGTTGAGAGCCTCTCTGGGTGATCCTAGCTAGAGGAAAGAGATCAAAACTGCTGCATCTGTGCTGTTCGTGGAACACAGCTTAAGCTGGAGCTGGTCTCTACATGAGCTGTGAGCTCACTTCATGTTCCTGACTAGGCCAGAGTATAAACCTTGGTGTAGGTGGTGTTGATAGTTGGGAGGTTTGGGCTTAAATGCAGAATTGAGGCTTGAGCTAATGTGAGAGTATAGATCTCAGCTTGGAGACCGTCTGTGGCCTGCGATCCTGCTGTGTTGATTCCTGTACAAACAAAACAACTGCCTTGACCCCCAGGAGATTTAGTCTGCAAGTCATCTTTGCTGGAGTTAAAAAAGGATGATCTAACAATTAGAAATAAGGCAAATACTCTGTTAATTCCATCTTGGTCACAGCAAGTGGTTTTCTACTCCTAAGCACAAACTCCAGATGACTCAGATGCAGCCATGTGCAGAGTCCAGTTAAGTCAGCAGGCTCTGCTTGTGTGCAGGATGTGCCTTGGGCAGCTCAGAAAACTGTGCTGCCTGCCATGCTGTGTAATTACTTGCAGAAAGAAAACTTTCTCTTGTAAGTAAGACAAAGTGGTATATGCAGGTGTAGATCCGTCAGTGGGAGCAGATTCACCTCCAGCCCCTGCTTGCATCAGTTCTTACGCAGTATGTCTACAGGGACCAATTCTCCAGTGTTTACTCAGGCAATTCCCCTTAGAGGCTGGAGAGAAAGTTGCTTCCTGAGAGCCTGGTCCACACTACAGGCTACACTGCTCAGCTTCTATTTTTGCATGTGAATATATTGATGTGGAAAGGCAAATAGAAGGAATGCCAGCAGTCAGGCTGTTGTATATGCAAGCAGTGTACAAACATAAGATATTCTGAAACCCACCTCTCTTGTTTGTTTTTCTCAGAGTTCATAGTGAGGCTCTGGTGCATAAAGTCTGCTGGTTTTTGAGGCCAAAGACTGCAAGAGCCTTTCCCAGCAGAGGAAATTCTCATTAATCATGTGCTCCCAAGCACCAGAAGAGATGCTGTTTTGACTTCTCTTTTGAGCCGTTGGAACTGTTCTAATCATTTGCGTGTCCTCTCTGAGCTGTTGGATATAATGCAAGCACATGGAAATGGCAAAGGATCTGAGGCTATTCCAGGGAAATTAAATCATGTCTTTTAGAAAAGCAAGAGCAGTAAAGCACATAGTCCTCAGACTCAACAAAAGAACATCAGAAAGCAATCTGGGCACATATAGAGCAGTGTAAAAATTGGTCAGAAGAAAAAGATAGTGAAAGTTGGTGACAGCCCATGAAATACCAGTTACCCCTTGAGGCTACTTTTTTTTTTTGTATTTGCTAGTGAGGATAACAGTTCTGTGCAGCTGTGGCAGCTGCTTCTGCTGGGCTAGGTCTGCTCTGACATCTGTGTGGTGCATAGCAGGCCGTGCTAGGTTAGTATTTCCTCTGGAGGAAGGAGAGGACACAAGTGGTCTTGTGGGACGGAACACATGATTAGCACTTGGAACACTGCAAACGGTATCTCTTGTATCCTCCACATGCTTGTTACATCTCAAGACCAGGTAAGTTCCTGTTCGGGTAGGCTTGCTTCCTCCGAGCTGAAGAGCAGGTATTGATGGCCCCGGGGCAGATGTAACTCATGAATGTAAAATATCTTCTAGTGCATTGTCCGAGGGCAGGTGCGTGGCATGTACAATGAACAAGATAGTTTCCAAGTTCTGTCCCTCTGCAGATCAAGCCTAGATTAGTTGTTAGGGTCACTTGTGACTGTGCTATTTTGTTGAGGTCAGTGTGAAAAATAGCCTCATATTTGAGCCTTAGAATAGCCCAAACTTCCTACTATTAATATCTATGGTAGATTGACTGTCTCACTTAATGGTACATGGCAAATAAAGCATGTGTTTACAAGAGAATTCCTTTGTTAGTCTTCACAGACTGAGCTGATTTCAAATGTAAGTTGCTGAGTTGAAAGTTTGGGGGTTTTTAGCATATTGCAGTTTCCTAGCCAAACTGCTAGTAATGGCAATTTTGTTAGCTTGGGGGTGAGTAAAAGCAGAGTTGCAACTGCAATAAAAGCAAGCTAAATTACTTATGGGTAGAATTCTCTACTCATTTTTCTCTCTGTAAGGTTGGCTGATTCAGTTTTGTAACATAACTGCACAAAACCATTTGTGTTTCTTGTGCTTTTCTCCCTACTGTGATTGCCCAGTTCTCGTTCCCAGTTCTCGTTATCAGTCATCAGTTTATCCTGATGGTTAGTCTAGTGATGCTTGCTCAGAGTATCAAATAAAACTGAATAAAAGCTGGCTATGTGCTGGATTTTCTGTTGTATTTAACCCATATTAAATTGCAGAGATGAACAGCAGTGATCGTGTCAAAAGTTATGACCTTACTCTTGCAAGAACAGCCCTGATGGGGGTATGTGGGGTGGAAAATATTATTACTAGTTAAGGTAGATGAGAAAGTGATCAGTCATACCTTCAGATGAAGTGATCACTTGAGGCCACCCTCCCTTCCAAGTGTTGGCATAACTCTTGCTTGTTAACAGGAATTCCACGTGAATATTGATTGAGAATAAGTGGTTGGGTGAGTACATGTTCTGCCTGTCAAACCATTTAATGTTCAATTGCACATCAGGGAAAATAGCAAATGCAGCTGGAAAATGAAACGGGAGTACCTATGTGTACAAGTGAAAAGAGAACTGTTATAGATGTCAGATCTGAGAAAAAGTAAGTTGGGGAGAGGAAAAGAATTAAGAGCTGATGACAAAAATAATCTGTAAGTGGCTTCGTGTTTTCAGACTTAAAATACTGTCTCCTGTCCAGTCTGTATGCTGCAGATCACATGTTGCTGAACAGAGGAGTCATTAGTGTGAACAACCAGGGAAAGGGATTGGACTTTGTGTCATTTTTCAGGTGCCCTGGAAGAGAAACAACTTTTGGTGATCTTACGGAAGATTTCCCCCCTTCCCCACTTTGTATTCCTGAGGCAGCTGTCCTCTTTTTCAAAATAAATGGAACTGAAGTAGTACATGGTCTTAAAGAAGCTTGAAGAACTTACTGGCTAAGTGGTGGCAGTAGTTTACCACTGATTGATTTGTATAAGATCTGATCTAGGGAAGCCTGAACAGTTAGTATTTAACACCAGCCCGTCTTAGCACAATACCAGTTCTACATCAGAGCTCAAATTTTCCGTTCTCTGGATCTTTTGACACGTTGTTCTGCAGTTTCCTGAAGCCATCCTTCCTCCTTGTCATGCTTTATTAATGCCAAGGTCCCTATATGTGTTAAGAGCAGCTATTTTCTTTGCTAACTTGATCATTGCTTTTCCACATAGGAGCTGTTCCTTTCTGTGGGCTGAACAGTGTCAGCTGAGCAGAGCTCAGTGAAGTCTGCCCAGAGGCTATCCCTGTTCTGGTGACCTTGCTGACAAGACAGATAAGCCCTTTCAACAGAGCACAAGTGTGTGTTGTATTGGAACAGACTAGCCAGCCAGCCTATCTACATTGCTGAAGTGTTAACAGGGGTTTGACCAGCCAGTCAAAAAATGTGTTCTCCAACTGCTCCCTTTATCAAGGGAGAAGTCATTTAGCAACTTCTGCTGCAAGTTCCATGAGACTTTAAGAGTTTGATCATCTGGAGAATACATGTATTCAAGTGTTGTCCCTTATTTACCTGCTTTAGCATCAGGGGCAGAGCTCTTGTGTAGTTAAATCCACCTGTTTTCATTGTGCTCCAGTAAAGGCGGGAAAAGCCCCTGTGCCACATCCTGGCTTTCAGTCACAAAGAGTTCATGCTATCAAGAAATCTGCCTGTGATACTTCGACATTAATCCAAGTTGTAATTGTAAGCAGAGTCATTACATTTGGTTTGCACTTAAATTGCTTCTCTGCTTGTGTATTTTCCCCTCCTCGCTCCTGTGGAGAGACAAAAGCAAAACAAAGCCACCCACAAAACACATGCCTCACTGGGCTGTGGTGGATCTTCTTTACTTTGATCATTCATTACACAAAGAGAAGCTAAAATCAGCATCAGGATTTAAGGATAAAAGTGCCTACATGTCCTGTGATCCTCGGCCTTATTGGCTTTCAAATGAAAATGCTGCCCTCGTTGATTAGAAGCACAAAACTTGGCTGTGATGAAAATGAAAAGAGGCTGCTGTCTCTGCTTGGGAATGGGACAGGGTAACTGCCCCAGCCTCAGCTCTGGGCTACTTAAGTTGATGTCTGGGCCGGATCTCAGTCTTAGTGTCTGTTCTTCCTTGTCCCAAGCCCACCTCGTCTTTGAGGCCAGTGATAAGGAGGAGGTTAGCAGCCCGGCTGTGGAGCGGTTTGTTGTGCTGGGTGCTGTGCAAGTGGGGGACTGTGGAGAACAGAAAATCAGCAGTGGCAAACCAGGAGGGGTAAAGCTGGGCTCTTTTTTGACTTCAAGAATAGTTTTATGCATTTAATTTCTGATAGAAAATTGAGTTTGGCTGGCATGTATCAGCAAAAGAAAGCCCTGGAGGTAAAGCCAATGGCAGAGCAAGAGTAGCATACTGAAGACATAAGATGTAGGAACACTGTCCTGACTGTCCTCTGCCAGCAGCTCAATGACCTCTTTCAAGTACGGGTGCAGCCCTTCCTTCAGCGTGGTTCTGCTGAGCCCCACCACCACATTCAGACAACTGATGCAGAGTCATGCGGTTCCCTGTGAAAACTGCCTTTTACCGTATGACTCCCTTCTATTCCTGTAGGACAACTCTCCTCCTCACTGGAGTTCAGCACTCACCCGCCCTTCCTCTTTGCAGTCTTTCTCAGTGCTTGCTCCAGACTGAGATCAGGGCATGTGAGGAGGAGAGTGACAAGAGCAGAGGTTTGGACTGAGAACTGGGTACAAGACTAGCACAGCTGTGAATGTTCACAAACCAGCATTGATTATGCTTAGAGACTTAGATGTCCTCTCTCTTCCCCTCCCTTGTTCCAGAGAACTAGCCAAACTGCATTGCAAGTTGGTCAGTCCCTGATGAAGATCTCTGGCCCAACGCTTGCAGGTGCAACATCCTGTTGAGCCATGCCCCACAGTGACTCTGCTGATAATTGCTGAGATGATTTGAGGTGGAGCTGCACCTGAGATGAGGTTGTGCTCTGGTATTGAGTTCATAAAACTTCAGGAAAGCTCCTTACCGAGAAGCTGTGCCAGTTAACGAAGGATGCTTCGCAGGGCCTTTTTAATGGATCCATCTCCTTTGTGAACACAATTCTAGATGCCTCTGTGGAGTGCAATCTTCATGAAATATCCAGTGTAACCAGAAGAGAGCAGAAACTCTGGTCCTCTTGGAACCACCCTGTTGCTAATGGGGGGACCATGCCTATAACAGAGACTGTCTTGTCTTCAGGAATCTTAATTAGCTTTGGTGTCATAACAGGTTGTGTAATCCGCTGAAGAGATAAAACAGCTGCTCTTTTAAAGATGACTAATTTCTAATCCTGCCTGCCCCACACATTTTGCTCTGCTAATGGAATTAAATGCTGAAGGTTTAGGAAGTTGCATACTGCAAAAAAAATCCCAAATCATATGGTGGCAAGTCAAAAAAACTCTAGTGAGTAAATGCAGGTCAAAGTGAGGGAGAGAGCTTTTAAAAATTACATCACCTAGCTCAGTAGTTCTAACACACAGCATAAGGTCATCTAAGAAGTCAGAAAATTTACATAAACAGAGCTAGTGCAGAAATATCCTGAGTATGTACCTTACTGGAGGGGGTGGGTTTGGTTACATTAGAAGAGTTTCCTTCATGCAGTTCATACTGAACCCAACACAAGCCCTTCAATGAATGTTCATCAAATCCAGGTCCTTTCTTATGTCCAGCTGCTATGAAGTCCCGCTGCTATGAAATCCAGCTTCTGAAGAGTGTGCTTGATGTCTGCCTGACTCTTACCCATGTGGCTGCCTTATGAAAGAGCTGTAAGAGTGTGCCTTGCAGCAGGGGAACGTCTGCCTGTGATCGGCTACCCGGGGCCCAAAGGTGCTCCGAGGCCACACTGGGACTGCACCAGGGTTAACTGTTGCAGTCACTTTGTGTGAGAGGAGATGAGTTTGGACCTGTAGGTGGCCACAGAGTAGCCCTTAATAGAGAGTGAAAACATAGCCCTTGAGTCACGCTGGTCTCCCATGAATAGTCCTGTTGACTACAGTGGAACTATTTGTGTGAGTAATAGTTTGCCTGTGGAAATAAGAAGTTCATAACATAGCCCTTTGCAGTGTCACTGACTTGACTTGCAGGTGGCTGCTGTTCCTGGGTCCAAAGGGATGAATTAGCAAATCTCCCAGGCTGCTTTCTGACTAAATATCCATGACCTGGAACAGAGATGCAGTCACTTCACTGTGAAAAGTTGCCTTTTTTTTTTTTTTTTCTCACACCACCCACCACGGGCCCCTCCCTCATCCCCACCCTTCCTTCTTTCCCTCCTTAAAACAGAGATGCAGTCCCTTCCCGTGGAAAAGTTGCCTTTTTTTTTTTTTTTTCCAGCAAACCTCCCACCCCCCCCCCACCCCCAATAAAAATAAGTAAAAAGAAAAAAAAAAAAATTAACACCTCCATATAGCTGTAGGTAGTTTGCTTCATGCTTGTCCATCCTAAACCATCAACACAGGGTGAGTATATAACCTGAATGAAAGCCCCCTTAAATATATCTGTTTTGAAGCTGATTTTCAGCAGATGAAGAAATGGCTTTAGACTTTCTGCCATAATTTGACATAATATGAATAGCTCTATTAGCTGCCTCTTGCTTTATGCACTTATATGATGGTTTTAAGTAAAAAAACAATGTAAAGTAGTTACAGATTTTGTTTGCTGCATCTTAGAAAAACCTTTTTCTGAAGGTGTGCTAGGGAGAGGGAAGATCCTGACGTACAGCCTCACACAGATCATGTAAACCTTTAAGGGAATGTTAGGATACCTCTAAAAACTA